>DWTO01003461.1:0-12563 GCA_018244755.1 Jemadia pseudognetus | reverse complement strand
AAATTTAAATTAGAAAATTTTTGTAGTGTTCGACCCGGGAATCGAACCCGGGACCTCCCGATCGTCAGTCGCACTTGGAACCAACACGACCAACGAGGCAGTCTTTTTTAAATATTATGTTAAAATTAAACAAATGCTTATACTATACAGTCAGCAATTCAGTATCTCGTTATTGGATAATCTTTTTGCTGAGTCCTAATAAACTTATGCGTGATATATAATTGTATTCATCGCTTATCTTTCCAGAACAAAAAATAGGATTGATATTTATTATCCATAATAAGAATTTCCCATGCTGCCTATCGTCTACCACAACGTGATCGGACACGTCAATATAATGGTATCTCGGGGTCACAGGTCAGAAGATACCGTAAGCAATACCGCCAACCATTTCAAGTAATAATCATATTTAACGCACACAACATAAGACTATTTTTCGTGTACAGTGATATCGGGGATCGACGTTGCACTTAACTGATCCACATTTTGTATTAAAGAACCCACTATTTGGTTATCGACCTATTTCCGAGGCTAAAAGATTGCCTGTTATTTCATTACTCCCTAACGGGTAATGGTTTCGTTTTAAGTCTCATATATTTATGAAATAAAATAATACGTACATATTATTTTGAGAAAACTATATGTAGTTCAATAAATCTGTTTCTTTTTTTTAAATTGTGAAAGCAATAGATGTATTTAAAACACTTCCTAAGCCTCGATACTGACACGTTATCCAGTCAAATTTAATTTAATTTGGTTCGATCAAGCTCCAGTTGATTGTTTTAGAATAAAAAAAACAATGTATTTAAGTACATAGCTTTAACACTATGAAATGATACAATATGTATACGTACATACATACAATATTCAATTCAATTTATACAATATTTTGGTTTCATTAAGATAAATTATAGATAAGAATAACAATAATTTCACTGAACAATTAAAATGTTGAAACATATTTTCGTTTAGCAATTTTATTATTCAGTAGGTAGAGCGTTAAATTCTGTTTGTTCCAGAAGTTTCCAATGCTATTAGTGTTTTTGAATACTCGGAATCCGTGTTCTCTCGTCTATGTTTTATAGATCTGTGATATTCTCGTATGCTTTGTTGTTGACCCCGTTCCTAGTTTCTTCAAACGTATAACATTGTATAGTTTCTTTTATTTTTTATGTAGGTATTACATTTAGGTGCAGAATTCAAACTCATTCAACTTTATGGTGAATAGTTTTGGTGAAACGTGTAAGAGTTAACTTTGTAAACAAATTAATACACCGATCTCCCATAATCCAGTGATATTTTTGATAGCTGTCACTTGATTTTGACGTCACGCGACCATACAGTTAAATGCGAAACGTATGTAACGATTGTAAACGTATTTAACGATGGTGTTAAGATTCTAGTGTCCCACTTGTGGGCTGTTGTGAATGCTTAACTAAATCTATTCGTGTCGAAGTTCAAAATATTCAAAGTTCAAATAGCTCTACGCTCAGCAACCATTTATTAAAGGAGTGTGTTTTTGAAAATATTTGACCTACATCCATCATTGTCTTTAGATACGACGACCGAGGAAAGTATTATGCTTTCCTATAATGAAATCCTCCATGATTGATAGTATATATATACCATCTGTATATGTACATTATATATAGATATATATGCTGGGTTAGATGCTTTAATTTATTAAAAATTATCAACTAGAAACTATTCAACCTAATTTAATACTTGTCGAGTTTTAGTTTGCAGGTAAATAAAATATAATTAGCTTACATGTGGATTTTTTTTATTCAATATGTTTTGAACCAGACAAAAATTAGCAGAACTGGAGTACTAGACAGCTATTAAGTCATATGTCTGATACTACGGATTCTCTAGTATTTGAATTAGAGCCCCTGTTGTAAGGCCTACAGTTTCAATTTCATATGCGTTTATTTACTACTAGCTGTACCCCTGACCTGACTGCTCGCGTGGGAGAAATAAAAGTACTGTTAGTTACTCTTTATAACAACAACGATCTGTTTGCGAAAGTTCCGTCAAAACCGGTCTTTTTACTTTTTTTTATACTAAACCCTGAATCTTTTTAAAAATTAATAACCTACGTTACTCCGATAACATCGGCTGTTACAGATTTTCGATGCAAACAAACAAGTAAAAAAATTTACACACAAAAAGCAATTAAACAGACAAAAAATTTATATTTAAAATAAAATTTAAAATAAAATTTAAATTTAAAATAAAATTTAAATTTAAAATAAAATTTAAATTTAAAATAAAATTTAAATTAAAATATAAAATAAAATTTAAATTTAAGAGTTGTGTTTTTGTTTATTATTTACCGTGTACTTTGCCTTTACGTATTTATACTTTCACATGTACTCAAAAAAATGTTGATATTATAAAGAGCCACTTCAATTTTATTTATATGTATAGATTAGTTTAATACACCCGAAGCGTTGTGCGGTGTACATAATAAAATAAAGGCTGTTATTAAGATATGAAGTGTTTTTTCATTTTTAGTGTACATGTATATTCTTTATAGCATAATACTAATTGTTTCTATGACATTAACAATAATAATATAACAATATCTCAGGGCGATTTCACACAGGATCAAGGAATATTTCTATAAAAAATATGAATAGGTAACATGATACAAAACGCCCGTAAAGAACTGCATTTGTGCGTGAACATTGTAATCAAACCCTTGTTAATAAAAATTTGAACATTCCTTCTCAAACGATGAATGATGATAAAATAATACGAGTATTAAATATTACGTCGGATATTTCCTTACCGTTTTTCCGGTCTCGCATCCGGCTGTCCAAACAATTAGCCCGCTTCTGTTAGCGGCTGCGTGTCTGAAAGAGATAAACGATAAGCGATTAAAGATATCGTGAGTTTAGTATTTATAGACTTATACGTACCTTAGAGCTTTCAGTAGTGTTCTCTAAGTTGGGTGAAGTCTGTCAACCTGTCTCATTCTGATAGCAGACCGGCGTCCAGAAGCGGGACCATAAAACGGTTGATAATGATGATTGTACGTGTTTGTGGACCTCAGTAACAACAACTCACCAGGTGCATGTCAGATACGTAACATCACGACTGTAATCCCCGAAGAAGTAGGCAGAGTAGTGTAGTGCACTCCCATGTGTGCGGGTTCATATTAGGTAGTTTAAGGTAAAAATCCATACCATTTCTACGCTTAAACTGAAACTAATGACAGGATTTGACTTTAGTGATTCGCTTTTGCATATTCCTTATGTAGCACGGCTTAATTTTTGTTAGAGCAAATATTGTTTTCTTTTGCGCATTAAAATTAAATTAAAAACGGGAAGTTTTCCTTTTGTTGCCCTTACGAATGAGATCTTGTATTCGCCCTGGTATAATACCAGTGGTATTCGACGGAGAAATGAACATTAAAGCTCTTGATGCTTGCATTATGAGAGTTGAAGCTTCTCGGGGGATGTTTCAAATTAAAAATGTATTTCACAGCGACTCTGTTAAGACACAACGGGTAGGAGATGAAAGACAAAGCGCATTTAAAGGGTAGTTCATTATTTTTTTTATGAAGTCAATATGGCACGGCTCCAGTAGTACTGTTGTAATGTCTATAGACACAGATCCATAGAATTTATTTAACAATAAACGTAGGAAGTTTTAAACTTGTACATAATACGAGTAAGTACATTATGTATTTGACTGCCTCGTTGGTCGTGGTTTGGTTGCAAGGGCGACTGTCGATTGGTTCGATTCCCGGGTCGGGCACTCCAATTTTTCTAATTTAGATTTTCTAGTAGTAGCTCGGAGTCTGGAAATGTACCCGGTGTATGGCATAAGGCTCACCGCCTATTCCATATTGGGACGTAAATGTAACTGGTGAAACCGGGAGTGCTGTACATATCTCTGTCTACCTTTTCAAAGATTACATTATGTACAGTACACGTTAGTATAATCAGTTTAACCAGTTAACCGTATAACCAGTATAAACGTATAAACAGTATAACCAGTTTATTTCTAGTAGATCAGATCAGAGAGTGGTTTGATGGTTGTTGGCAAACTATGTTCTCCGCCTCCCATACTCTCTCTTACTACTTCTAATTAGGTACCATTTATATTCTAATAATATATTGTTATCTTTTAAACCTGTTAATTTTAATTATTTTACTAGAATTTCGTCACTGCCTCGTTGGTCGTGTTGGTTGCAAGCGCGATTACCGATCGAGAGGTGCTAGGTTCAAATTCTGGGTCGGGCACTATTGGATTTTTCTAACTTAGATTTTCTATTAGTGGCTTGGAGTCTATATTTGTGCCCAGAGTATGGCAATAGACTTATCACCATCACTATTCCATAGTGTGACGTAAACGTAACTGGTGAAACGTGGGTGTGTACTATACTCCTCTGCCTACCTCTTCGGGGATTACAGGTGTGATGTTATGTGTCTTTGCAAAACTTTTTTGTATGTCCTTGGAATTACTTTCCTCTCAAGATTAGTATGTAGTCCTCAGATTCCGTGAATACCTGGTAAAAATTCTGGCTATTTACATAAACGTAACAAATTATTCTTTGTAATTTAAAACTTGCCTCGTACAGATCGCTTCCACTAGAAACCATATTTTGTTTAGCCAATTAAAAAGATAGATAAACAAAAAATAAACAATTAAGGAGATCCCCAAGAAGTTAATCTTCAGGATCACGTGTGTTTTACATTTTTAGTCTCATTTGACACATCCGTCTCGTATAGTTAAATAATGGAGCCGTTCCATTAAACGTGATCTGAACTCCCCCGCAATCTAAATATATCGAGACGCATTTGACGATTCTGTGTTTAGTTTTGGCCGTTTCTTCACTACCAGTATGTTGGCGACATTTTTGTAATTTTTTAACAATACGTTATGATATTTCTAACCTGTAGTATTCTTTGTACATTCATAGTAGTTCTGAACTTTGTTGCACTGCAGTGTAGAAAAAAATGTTTGACGTTTGACCGGAATCGAAGTAACGTACCTATTGCAATGTCTTGCTCTCCTGCTAGAAGAAAATAGCCCAGCTGACCAGTTAAAAATCGGACTACATTCAATGAATTAAACTCAATTTAAAAGCACCAATTTAATCTGACTAGTAGGTATTAGTCTGTCTGTTGGTTTTTTTTTTTTTATTATTTCAAGGCTCTTGATTGATTGTTTTGTCTAGCAAATTGGGATTCCGTTCGGATTTGTTGTGGATTTGCAATTTTCCAATCAAAATAAATGCTATTTGCGGCTTCGAAATTCTACAAAAAAACCTAAAAGCTTTTATTTTGTTCATAGAGCAACACGACGAATAGATTATTCTATTCAGTTGATAATTCACAATGCTGGCGCAATATTTTAAACATATGCATGACCACGTCAAGCGAAAAAAATATTTTCATATATTTCTATCTTACAAAACAATTGATGAATGAGTTCGTAAAAGTTGAAATTCCTCGAAGGGTCACTGAGCCCGGGAAAATCATAAAGGTGAGTGAGTACGTTACAAAGGGCCGCCTGTGTGGTATCAATATCGCTAAACAAACAGATACACGTTGGTATTCTGATAATGAAGCATATTATCTTGTTTACTCAACGGAGTATTAACAGATCGGTTACAATGAACCTATAACCTTTTATTGATATTTTGATGACAACCGCTATATGTTTAGGGTTCGGTAAGTTTTATTGCCAAAGTCGATTTTCGATCGTTATATTGATTGATTGTTACGTGATTTTTGCTCTCGCGCTTGCGTAACAATTTTGGGGTCCCACTGCTGGGCCCATATATTACTATATTTAACCAGTGAAGAACCGTTTGGGAATCGAATAGAAATTTCTAGAAAATGATTCAAATGTTCCATTGCATAAGTTGTGGCTGATAATGCTTTGTTAAACAAAAATATCACAGACCCTGTAAACGGCTTAAAACTGATATACTGACAAAGGAAACTCGCTCGTCGTTAATGGCGCGACAATTATTCGTCTATCCCACTCGCACTTGGCCGCCTTTATGTTATATTTAATAGGCCCACATAAACACACCCACGCATCTCCAACGAAATAATACTTTCAGAATTCTTATGTTTTACCTCAAGAATGTGTTAAGAACTTGTCTTATAGAGAGCGAGGGAGTGAAATGCGATCATTTATTTATTCTTTCTTTGACGTTTCGCATTTCGAGAGGAGACTCGTGTCCAACGATAATGGTACGATAAATAAGTTAACGACGTTAATGATTCTTTCAGTAATACAATTTGATTGTCTGTAAAGATATAACACAGGAACTGATTGACTGATGTTCTGATGGCGTTTTCTGCCTGCTGTCTAAAACTTTGCGGCACTATAGTATGTGTCACCATATAATTAGTTCCTTGAATTCATGTGATTATGCATATTTATAAGATAGTTAAATAAATAATTTACGGTGCACCGGTATGATCAAACTTATCTATAATGTCCTCGCTTAACTGGCGACTCGCTAATAGTTCACGACGAGACACCACCCTTCAGTAAAGTAGAAAGCCACATTTTATCTTTACGAGGTGTTAAAACTTGAAGTGTAACTGCAGTTATTTCCGTTTAGAAGCGCAAAGTGTGCTTAAAATCTCTTCAGTGGGCTTAATCGGTTTACGAGTGCTTTTGTATCAGTGATGAACTATTTTAACTACCTTCGATAGGGATAACTTGTCTTTTTGTTGAGCTTTTAGTGCCTCCGAGCTTTCTATTGTAAATAAACATTTTAAAAGTTGTAACGCTAGATTTGAAGATAACCCATATTATAAAACGTCACTATTCTAACTTATCGCTACCAATAAACTGATTTGTCTACATTAAAATCACATTTTATGGTTATATTCGGATTTAGAACAATCTAAAACAAGATAAATGAGGAAAATAATAAAACGATGTAAAAATAAAATTGAACACGCGAACAAACTCAACTTTATATTAATACTGTGTTCCCGATTTTTCTATCGGGAATCGGGAGCAGTTCGTCGAGTCCCTTAGAGAATTCCAACTATTGTTCAGTGTAAATAAAGCTGGGTTCACATTACACGAATACAGAGATGACAGTACCTGTATTTAATATGCATTGATCTTAACATGTTTTAATGTGATCTGGGCATGGGATGGGAGTGACAATAGGCTCATCACCTGCCCCATAGTGGGACGTAAACGTAATTGGTGAAACGTCTGAGTATTCTAGACTCCTCTGCCTACCTCTTCGGGGTTTACAGGTGTGATGTTAACGTAATGTGATCTAGTAGTTTATTTCTGTGATCTCGACAATAATAATTCTTACGTCGTAGAGAGCAGGGACACGTACTAGAATACATGACAAGCAAACGTAGAATTGATATCCAAAATAAATATTTAGCGGTCGCCGTCGGTCCGTCTGAGAATTGAAATATGAACGTTACTCCCACAAAATTAAATGCTTCCATTTTATGGTCGTTATAGTCACTACGATATTGACAATGAATAGTAACCGGATGTGTGATTTGGAATGAAATGGAAATAAAAATAAGTTCTACTGATATGACATGTTTCAGATAGATAATTCTTAGCATGATATCGGTGTGCGCCAACTAGTGCTTATCATTCTGAAAATAGTTCCCATATCGAACATTCCAATCTCAAAGGGTTTAATAATGAATATTTCAGTACTGAATCGAAGACGTCATCCTTTAATAATTATCGCTGGAGTAATTTCTTGGCACTGATAACAAAGTCATTTTATTTTCTATATATCGTTACCGACTCTGGTGTGAAAGTTGTGACGCATTGTACGATCGCGCCGTTGACGGCACGGTCGCACCAGTTCTAGCGTCGCGTTGTTAGTCAGCGGCGCGCATAGCTGTTTGCCCGGGCTATCGCCCCTCCCAGCCGCGATTATTTGAGTCATAAGTTACACAACAAACAGTGTCTGTCCGTCTGTCTGCGCAGATAGGACAGCAAGTAAACATTTGTGGGTACTGGTTACAAAAAAAGAAACGATGGGTTGCTCGTGCGTATCGACAGCAGTATAATTTTATCGTTCAGAACCTTCGCTGTTTAAATACAGATTGATAAAAAAGTAAATGATTTTTTTTGTTTGTGTGTGAAATGAGCCGAGGTATATGTGGTATCATCCATGACTAACAAATTTCATTGAGAATAGGTAATGCAGTCTCGTATTCGTTGCTGCAAATATGTAGGTATGGAGGAATGTAGCCAAATAGCAAGGTTAGGGGTCTGGCAACGTACGTTAACATCATAACAACATTTATGTACCAATCCAAGTCAAATATTTGCTCCTTTAAGATTTGTGAAATCAGCAAACCCAACTCGTTCAGCGAAGTACAATACGCTATCGCTATTGACATATGTTATTTTACTTCAGTATAGTTCAGGTTCATGACCATAAGCTCCGCCTGAGTTAAGAGGCACGGCTGTGAACTCTTAACGAGGACTGATCGTAAAGACTGTGTATAAACTTTTCGCATTTTCTAGAAAAATCTAATTTCGCACGTTCAATTTGTGCACTTAATGTTTTTTTTTTATTAGGTATAACGTAAGTCCGCGCGCGTTAATTTTTTAAGCGAAACGTCTCCATTAATTTAAAAATAAATCGCCTTCGCAATACAGATGAAACTACACGTGTAAGCGACCCATGGTTAATTGAACTGTTTTAATTTATCGAATATCAGTGGGTAGTTTTATATTAACTCAACAGATGAGAAAATAACGTTCCAAATAAAAAACTAATGGAATAATTATGTGAAGACAATCTTTTTTCAACTGCTTTTATTTATTTTTTGAATATTAGTGTCATTGTTATCATCATCATCAACTCATTGATCATTTGACTACTGCGCACGTGTCTGTCTGTCAGATTGAAAGCTTTATCTCATTCTAACCATATGTCAGTCAAGTGACAGTTAGTATTTTACGTTTAATTCAATTTCGTAACGCACTGATATAAAGTGGCATGTTTACATGTCATGTTGTTCTGAGCAGAGTTGTCGTTGTGGATATACCGCTCCCATGGGCCGCTTGACAGCTGACAAACAAACTCGCAGCCCGCAGTTTGGGAACCGCTGGCTATTAAAGCTTTTTGTACAAACAGAAAAAAGCTAAATTTAAAAAAATGTGTATTTCTTTGGTTTTGAGTATACTAATTAGGATGAAGTTATATTTGTTTTGAAATTATAGCTTTAAATTGGAGAGTAGAAGGCCGAAAATTGAGTGAGTGTGATAAAGAGTATTGAAAAATATGTATTATAATTATTAAATAATATTACTTGTGCCTTCGGTGTCTACATTACAGTACTTATTGCTTTTATCTTGGTGTTCGCGTTTATGGGGTTGGAAATGTAAATCAATTATTATCAGAATTAATAATGTATTATTTATATTGTGATTAGTATTTATTGCAACATTTTTGCAACAATCCGAGTTTCGCAAGATTTAACGTTAAACATTATCAAATATATTAAAATAGAGAAACATTTTATACTAAATTAGGGCTTCACAAGTATTTTGTCTCAAATAATACCAGCGGTTGTCCTTTTCTTCATAACTCTTAAAGAACCAACCAAGTTGACAGAAACTAGAGAATTGTAATTCTTAAAAACGTTCATCAAAATTTCACCGTCGGCCTACGGTCCTAAATAAATATAGCCAAGTCATAAACGAATAAGAAATACTTCCAACAAAATTCCGTTGAAAGAGATGAATAATAAAGTAACCTTTTCAATAAGTGCAAAAGTAAACAGCTATTGAAATAGTTCGCGACCGCAGAAGTTAAAGCAATTTATTTACCGTTTCAAACGTCGCTCACAAGTTTTAAGTAATAAGCTCGGCTTATGTTTTATTAGTTTCTCGGCTCCCACTTTATGAATACGAATTCAGTGGGAACTTATTCGAAATTCAACGACTGGCACCCGAAACACACAGCATTGCTACTGAGGACGGGCACGTCTTGAGAGTTTGACCGAGATTTATTTTGTTTTCAAATACTGCACATTAAAAACGTGAGTGTCATTTTTAGTATTTGTCATATTTATTATCTGTATTAGTTGATTATGTAATTGTCATCGTTTTTTATTTTCATTATAGATTCGTTCTTTTATATTACATTCAGCGCCCAGAACACGACTTTTTAATGACGTATTTGAAGAATTTTTCTTCATCGCCACATACGTACGTACGTTCCCCGGTATGTTGATGGCAGATAGGCGCATGAATGTCTTTAAACTAGTTCGACTAGTGCTCCAATGATAGTTATATCAGAAATTATTACACTCACGACCTAAATTTCAAATTCCCTATTAACTACAACTTTCATTCTTTGTATTGCATGTAACTGTTAAAGGTTATAATAGTAGTATAACAAAGTTTTTACGCGTTGCGTTTCCATACCGTATACAAGTCCGTGTGTTCACTTCTAAGTACGCTCCGTGCGTCAAGTCAACTCGCACTCGAGCGGTGTTATTAACCGCTTAGTTCGCTTATTTTCTCCAACTTCCTTCTTCCTTATACATTCAAATACCTCCAAAAGCTGTATATTGGACAACTTGCACGAACGAAAACACTTCGATACTCCTTATTGACGATGTCCCGCGGCGTTCACATAAATGCTTCACGTCTTGCAAGTAGCAACGGATTCTGTGTAAGATACTTCAAGTTAATACAAGTTACTTTTTATCTCGATACCTAACCTAAACAACTGAAGTTTTCTTATATCAATCGCCAGTGCAAAAAGTCCGTGTTTAAGTCTCTCAATGCTGAAGTTATGAAGATTCACAAAAGCTGAGAAACAGTCCACATTGTTTCAGTTACAGTTAAAGCAAGGATGGTTTATTTTAAATTCAATATTTTATTTTTTAATAATAACTCTTATAAAAACTTGACTGCTGAACTGATTTTGATAAAACATATACCTAATGCAAGCTTAAACCACGTCAAAGGATATAAGTTAATTGGTTAAAATGTGATTACGTTTACTATACCTATAGTAAACGTAACATCACGCCTGTATTCCCCGAAGAGGTAGGCAGAGGACGCAGTACACTCCCACGTTACACCAGTTACGTTCACGTCCCTCTATGGAATAGGTGGAGAGCCTATCGTCATACATTTGGCACGTTTCCAGACTCTAAGCCACTGCTAGCAAATCTAAATAAGAAAAATAATCCGAGTAAAAAGTTATTAATACAATAATCAGTAGTGAGATATTCCATCCCCACCCGAGTGCCACCCTGACGCGTTCATTCCCTTAATCATTATTAATAACAACAGCGCGGAGGAGCGAGCACGTGAAAACGGTATAATTACGCGTTCGCTCACTCCGCTCCGTCGAAGTTACTCGCCCGCTTACACTCATCAAGCCACGCCAAGACGAATAGCAATCTCTCTCTTAACTCGATAATCTGAGTCCCCTGAGCGCGGAAAGTTCGAGCACTGCACGCAAATTGCTAATGTCACACGTTTGTATGTAACGCGTGACGCTCGTGGATGTTATAGAGCGTTCCAGTTATGATGTCTTAAACGCGTCTGTACGATGAGGTATTATTATTATATTATGCTTGGTATTACTATTATATTATGTTAGATCCCATTCAGGATAGGAAGTGAGCATAATAGAAATCTGCATAAGCATATGAAGCAATATGAAGAAGCATAATACACGTAAGTAAAAGTATTAGGAAGTATTTTTTATTATGTGGTATACGAGTACTAGCGTTTGATCAGCGATCCCGCCTGACGGAACGCTGACATGTGTTCTAAGATTTTCATTTGACATACGTACATAATTGTGGGGAAGGACTGGTAATGAATTAATTTTGTTGAAGGTTTACGGATTTTTTAACGGAAATGAATGGCTGAATAGTAGAGAATTATAGTAATTAGTAGGTACCTACATTTATATAGACTGCTTTCGAATAGAGGCTACAATATTTTATTAACCAAACAATTTGCGGTAATTGTTTTCGTTTTATTATTTTCTACTGGAAATTCAACCAACGAGTACCTAGTATTTCTTACATCTCAATGTTAAAAATTTACCATCGTTCAAACTTGTGATCTCCTTGAACCAATTACTGGTGTCAGTCACGTATAGCGAAGCTGTGACGTGACTCGATACAGTGGTTCCACGACGTGATATGGGAAATGACAGTTTAATCATACCGAGTTTAACTTACTGATATCTAATTGTATTGGTTTATGAAATTTAACGCAACATTACGCCTGTAATCACCGAAGGGTGAGTAGAGGAATGCAGTACACTCCCACGTTTTAACAGTTACGTTTACGTCCCACTATGGAATAGGGCGTGACTCTAATACCCGTTATGCCAGTTTATGAAAGCTATTATAATCGTCATCATGAACTCTCTTATAGTTCCACTGTTAGACGAGTGTCCCGTTTTAGGAATTATTTTATTTATTTATTTATTTTTATTGTTTACGAATAGTTAGGTTACAAGCCAAGACTCACCTATCTTGATCAAGTAGGCCATAGGTTGATGGGGAAATTAGAAGTCTCCGAAACAGGCGTGTTTGTAT
>DWTO01003460.1:0-12564 GCA_018244755.1 Jemadia pseudognetus | reverse complement strand
GACAGCCAACACTGCCCAATACGGCGTCACGGCGGAACACGGCTCGTGTTGTCGACAATGTAACGCACGACCCGCTCCACGCGTTAATACATATCAATAAACGTTATTGTAATGCGCAGATGGACATCCATGCGTTTCGATTTAATAAAATTATTTATTTACTCATTATTTGTACACCAATAGGAAATGATAGATACAAACATAATGATCTTTAACTTTTAAGTATAAAAAGGCTGCCTTATCTGTGCAAAATTATGTGCGTTTTGAAAGATTAGGTAGGTATCCAATGACTGCCTCGGCGTCAGTTAGAGTTGCCAGCACCAAATTTCAAAAGGTCAGTTTTGAAATTGGAAAAAGGATAATTCGATTCATAAACAGAACGTGGTTATACGTACCTTAGCAGTAGTAGTTTAATTTATCTGTGGTGAAAATGAGTTAAAGAAATTTCAAGTTACAATAATACCTAAAAATATTTTCTTAATTACCATAAACTCATAAGAATTAAAACGGAGTAAAATACAAATACAGATTTTAAAGTAGAAACCGCCCGTAACGTAAATGAGAAAATGGCGCGCGAATTTTAAAATACATGATCTTTGGGCATAGACTAAATACTTTTCTGCAAGCGTTAACGCCAAACGCTAACTTCAAAATGCATGGAAGTGACATAAGCTGCGAAAAGATAATGATTACGCTAGTTCGCTTATGTCATGTCCATAAATTATGAAGTCAGCGTTTGGCGTTAACCCTTACGGAAAGTATTTTTTGTAATAAGGACGCTACTTAAATCGATCCAGGACATCCCAAACAGGACATGTCCCGAGAGAACAGGGCGGTTGGCAACTCTAGTCTAGTGGAAAGTATTATTAGGTTTCCTTACTTGTAGTTCCCAGTAGAGCCCAGTGTATGTCAATACACTCATCCCTAATACTCGAAATGTATAAAACAACAGGAACTACATAGGAGTACTACAACCTTCTGCCTATCCTTTTAGAAATATACAGGCGTGATATTGTGTCATTAACTATGTCGATGAAGGACATCTTAGGGAAACCTTAAAGTAGGTATATATCTATACTTATAATAAATCTGTACCTGATAGGTGTCTGTGCGTAGAAGACATTTTAGAAAAACTTCTGTTAGACGTTTCCATTAGCGCAATAGAACATAAAACCATTATTTTTAGAATTTTTGTTCGTGCATTTGTACCCGCTAATTTCGTACATTACTTTGCCGATTTGGGACCGGTTTTCATTAGTATATTGTGCTAAACTTCACTAAACATTTAGTGTTCTTATATAATAAATCGGTACATATATAAAAAAATATGTGTTAATTAAAAGAATATCGTAAAATATTAGAACACAATATACTATTCAGTTTATTATGCTGAAACTTTGTTTATAATCTGTAAAACTATTACGATTGAAAGTTCAAATGAACACAAAAGTAAAAAATGGATTGTTTCGGATATATGGAATCCAATATAGGTTGAACACACGTATATATGGCCGCGAATATTAATTAAGGTTCAATTTAGTGTGGGCATGTGTCGGTCGGGCGCGGTCTGGCCTGTACAAAGAAAATCTGGGAAAACTCACAATGTTTTCTGTGCCGTAAATGGCCGCTAACAATGCACGAAAGCCGTAAACGTGCCGAAAAAAAATCATAACCGTTTACGTTCCCGCCGCTTCGTGCGAGCGAGATAGAGATATACGAGCTTGGAAATGTTAGAAAAGATACGATCGTACATATTATATTCCTATTATATATTGCTTTACCGCTTACGTCACAACACTGTTTACGTTCAAATTCCAGTAAGCTAGGTGAATGGTAAAATAGAATAGAAATATCAGTTTAACCGCCGCATTACATGTTTCACATCAATAAATCTGTAATTAAAATTTGCTGACACATCTGTATACCCTCATCAAGTGTAATTCGGTTCTGAGTGCTTGAAATTCCCAGTAAGATATCGACGTCTGGGTGTCGATGTATGGCGATAGGCTCAACCACTGCTCCATAGTGGTCTGTATCGGTGAAAAGTCAGTCTTCTACACTCCTCTGCCCACTCCTTTAGCGACATACAGTCGTGATGTCAACTGATTATACAATTAAGTTGAACGACCTACCAATTTTCACCTCACACACAAATAAGGTAATAGGTAGATACGAAATAATATATATACATACATACATAAGTACATAGTCAGCTATAATATTTGCTTATGTTCAAAGATTTTGTTTGAATGTGATGTATGAGGTTAATGGACCCCATGTTGCGTGGGCATGCATCATCCTACGTTAATGTTAATAGACGTAATGTAACACCACGCCTGTACTTCCCGTAGAGGTAGGCAGAGGAGTGCAGTACACTCCCACGTTTCAAGAGTTAAGTTTACTTCGACGATGGAATATGAGTTGAGTCTATTGCCACAAAAAATAAACTTTTTTTATAATATGCAAAACAGACGAAGACGCCGGTATCAGCTGCTATTGCATTAGGCGTGTATAACCCGCGCGCGACGACTTGGGACTTACGTGCTTGCGTCCTGTGTGCGTAGACAGAGAACATCGAGTGTCACATAACTCTATGCTTACTCGTACATATTTGGCGTACTTTTAAAGTGGTCAATGAATTAAAACACGCCCGCCGGTTACAGGTACTGATGACTCCTCCGTCTGCTATTATCTGACCAATTTGGTCAGATAAAATAGGTCAAGATGTTTCAGTGTAAATACAGTTATACTGATGCTAACGATCTCTTACAGTGTGTTAAACAATTATATAATACGTTTCGTTTTCGTATTACGTACCTATAAACACGAGCTGTGACGTCATCGCGCAGGTTTCGTGTTATCGCGCGCGGGTTGCACGTGTGTTGACGCCCTTGAGCGTTGCTGTACTCAGAAACAACGTTTGTTTCTAGAACCTTCTATCCGTGTTTCTATGTAGCTGTGTACGACGCCTTGAACTTCGCCTCCCGCTCATTTATAACCGGTACTCGTGTTTACTACACTTTTATAGGCGCAATGATTCATTTTATGTAACTAAAAGAGCAACTATTGTATCTGGGTCAGTGACTGGTTTGTAATATTAAAAAAGCAAAAAAGAATTTGGTGTACTTTGTATGTTTGAATTTGATTTTTACGTTGCAATTAAAACTTTTCATTCTGGAACGTCGGATTGGCGGCAAACTCGAATTCTAATTTCAAAATTTGAAGATCGTCCCCAGTGTCATCGCATTTCGCTTACATTTAGTCATCGCACCGCCACAGTGTTCGCAGTGCGCCGAACTGAACTCTTGAGTCATACTTAATACGATTATATGGTCATCTTGTTCTTGCCGTATAATGGTTGTTTATAAAAAAAAGCAGTAGTGAAATCATCGACAATTCAGTCGGTTTTCGTTACTTTTTTTATTCGACGTATGTATTCTGTTTAATGCCAGTCAGGCAAGTACACTATTAAAGTCTATGGAATGGGTTGGTGAGGGTTGATATTATGGGTTTTTTTTTATATTAATGATTGCGGATGTATATGAAATCGTATTAAACTAAAATCCCGCCATTCTTTTTTAATGTGACATCATAATTATACCCAAGAATTTACAAAAGAGTTGTTGGAGGCAAGATGCAAAGAAAGGCTTTACCTTTCTGTTAAATGCTAGAGTTTTTTTTTAAATTTATAATAATCAGTTTTACCGGGACGATACTTCAAAGGGTTCAAAGATGGTAGGGAGAATTTAGATTCATAGTTGATAAACTACTACTAGTAGTTACTACTACTACTTACTACTACTAGTACTAGCTATTGACCTTAAATATTTAACATTTTGAAAAAAGGCTCGTATCCACCAACCAGCTTATATTAGAGTTCATAATTATGATGGAAGCGTAGTTACAAATAATAATAATTTTATTTCTGTTCCCTTATTACATTACCACACACATATATTTTATATAAACGCAAGCATTATGTTGTACACAAGTATCCATTATAAGATTTAACATGTGTTATGGGTACCAGAGTTCTCGTAGTTACGTTTATAAATTGAATACCTACTCATACGATGACTGAAAATGATTTGACGGTTCCCTGAAGAAGAATGCCGCGAATGATCGGTAACAAACGTATGTAGGTATTCACGACGGTCGCCCGGCGTGTCACAAGGAGCGCCTCGTGCCCGCTATGTTAATCGCAGAATTCATATTCACCCGCTGGTAACTGGGAATATAATAAATACATTATGTCGTAGCGAAGATCTGGTTAGGTATAAGCGATTATTTCAAAGGTCAGATATTAGAACCGAACTGAACTTAGCCCAGTTATATTCAGTATCTTTTCAATTGCCACAGACGCGCGTTTCATTGCAATATCACTTGATGGTTTGCGGTCTGTATAGTATAATGTAGTATTCTTATTTAGAAAGTGCCTGTTCACTTCTGTCTCAGATAATATCAGGGTTATTTTCATTTAAGACTTCATTCCTTTTCTTTATTTTGTTCAATATTTGACAGTTCAGCGGTTGGCTACGATCCAGCCTGATCGGAAGCCCAGACGCGTTCGTTAATGAGCCGTGCCCTTAGAAAACCCTGGGCTTCCTTTTTACGCCCTGCGATTGTTATAACCTTGTGAGACCTACAGAGCTGGAGTCCTAAGTTAAGTCAGGAATACATTATATTTATCATATATTTGTCAGAGAAGGCAGACTATTGATGTTGAATCTACAAACTTAATTAGCGTCAACATCATACTGATGCACACTGCATCCGTCATTGTATTTACACACATGTCCGATCAACTATGAACATGCACTGCCCGGCGCACCCTGGACACTGCGACTTATCCTTCACCGCGATGGCTGATCACTCACGACCAGCTATCGACTCGAAGAAGAAGACATGAGAGCGGGGAACATCTTGGATACCCTTTAATGACCTTTTAATTGTGTTTTTCGATAGTACCTACTTTAGCGAAAGACGGTACTTTAGGTACTCACATGTCATATCTATTATCATCATCAGGACCGTTATAATAATCAACCATTTTATAGTGTCATAAACACGAGTCTCCTCACAAAACGCCAGGCGGTGAAGCCACAGTCTGGCCCGCTAACTGAGTGCGAGTTGGTAGCGCTGTATACTAAGACGCACGTATATTTCGATTGATACTTTCATCTCGTAACGAGACTCGTGATTCCAATAAGCGATCTGAATCATTGCGAGACAAAGAGAGTCGGGGCGCGGTGCGAGCGAGCGGCGACCTCCGCATCACCTGCGTAGGAGGGGTGACTTTGTAGGAGCATTGACTCAGGGTACATCAGCATCGCGTAACTGGGGCCTTAGGAGCGCAGTCTACAGGTACTTGGGGCTCGAAGTGTAACTCTAAGGCTTTCCCTTTTAATAGTTTTCCCCCCTTTATTCGCCGCCATTTAATGCGCTTTACCGTTATAACTGTATATTCTTTAGTGTTGAAATTCCAATTAAATCGAGACCACAATAAGGCGTGTCATATACGATCAATGAAAATTGTGGGTACATATTGTGCGCTTCGTTTCATTTTGCAACCGTCTTACAATAATTGGACTTATTTGCTGAATTGACATCGATTTCAATTACAATTACCTACATATCGTGAAAATATTAATAACTCAGTCACACGCATCAATATAAAAAAGCCTCCGTAATACTGCTTATTTCAGCAAACATTTTCGGCATTTATAAAATATATTTCTTACGGTCCTTACGCGCAGCTAACTTTGGTTTGAGAGAAAAGAGAACAGAATCTTTTATAGACTATTCCACGACATCTCATATAAGCAAATCTATCTGATATCAATAGATACCCACTTCTGAGCCAGAATTCAAGTCTCGGTATAACCTGGAGTGTGCAGAAGATGTTCAGGTCGAAAATAGATTCGAGGATTTAGGAAAATTATACAGCTTCGTTTAACCCATTCTAATGGAGCATGTTATTGTTGCCTCGTATTTTCCTTGTAATAATCTTGGCATTAACATAATCTCAATGTTGTTGCGACTGAATGCATTATACCGTCAGATGCTGAGTCTTTAATGTCTGCGTTCTCCTCGCGAGCTCCCGGAACGTGCAACCGTAAATAGATTTCAGGAAGTGTGTTGTTGGCTTGCACTTCCTGAAACTGCATTATTGCTCTCGTGTCACTCGCCGAAGAATGAGGTGTAGATACGCAGTGAAGGCGAGTGGCCTCCGCGCTCCCATTGTCATCATCATCACCGATTATGCCGTTCGGCTGCTGGACACGAGTCTCAGAGTGAAAAGCTATAATTTTTCCCATCTTCTCCGTTTACTTCATCTTTCTTTTATTAGACCGAACCGTTTTGGTCAGGTAGTTATCAAGGTCGATTATTGAAATGAGGTTTATGTCTTAAGCCCGTCCCAAACAAATGTTTTATTTTTGCCTATAAGGGTGATTTCTGTATCTGAGTGTAGAAAAATATCTGCATGAGTATATATTATTGTTTATCAGCTGTCTGGCCACTATATCACGGGCATTTCCTTCTTTAGGATCAGATCATCGTGTGTGAAAGTGCCCTAAGATTTTTGTTATATATAGAGTATCCATAAAAGAAAATGCATAACTGCTTTCAAAAACTTTTGGCGCGAAAACGTGTGATCATTAGGGAATTCTTGTCAAACCACATCAAAGGAAACTCGTGACGTATACATGTGTAAAACATATACACTGGTGTAATTTGTTTTTAAGTTGAGAATTTAATGTGTAATACTTTGTTTGGAATTATATAAAAAATTTCGAATCTAGACCCACAAGTGTAGGGCTCAAACTATTCTTCGACCTAGTCCAATTTTAGGTCAACGACGTATATCTGTAGCCTATAAGCATTTAATTTTATCTTGAAGGCTGGCCAGTTGTAAACATGAAAAAAAACAAAAGTCGAAATTTAAAATAATGATATCCTTTCACGTAAAATTAAGGAGACCTCAAAATAACTGCTCCCCTTTCGTTGATCGATGTGAATAAGAGCGCAAAATTTCAACAAATTTACGACTAACCGCCCGTCCTTGCCGAGAGTAATGCAAGGTTGCGAAAATGCATATAAACTGGATCATGATATAAAATTAAACTTCCCTTTTTGTTGTGCATTTAATAAAACATTCCTGGCTGGCGCTGCGTTGATCTTCTCGTGTGATATTAATGATTTTCAAGCGGAGAAAAGCTGCCGTTAGATCTGATTCCGGTCGTCTTAGTAGGAACTTCGTATTTTTTTGTGTTTAATGGAGCCAACTGGATCTCCTTTCCCTTCTAAAAAGAAGTTTTCCTCCAGTTTCTTTCTTCCATCCTACCATAACTTTATTATGACATATACCTATTGATCGTATTATAACTAATGATAGGACCTGCTGCCCATACGACCCCAAGTTTTCATTTCAACTTCTAATCAATTCACATCTGAATTTTCGTCTATTTACTGCCCATTCACTCATACATGTGTTACGTGTAGTGCGCCGAATTTAATTTCACATGTGTTCTTAACAATTAGGGTTATTAGTCAGTAATTACAGAACTTTTGTTTAATTAGGTTTTCTTACGTCACAAACCCTTATATCGTTCTGTTATTGGAGACAGATCTTCTATCAAAAAAATAGGGTTGTCTTCTGTATATGTAGTCTTCCATACTGTGGGCTTAGACAAAATACTTTTCCGTAAGCGTTAACGCCAAACGCTAACTTCAAAATTAATGGAAATAATATAAGTTGCGGAAAAAAATGGTTCGTCACGTTTGTCAACTATGAGTAATAAGATTTCACTCATTACGAGGAATATTATGGAGGACACCTAGTTGTACAGGTTTTTTCTCACGCTGTTTTTCTTCACCGTTACTGCCAATGATATTTAATCTTATATATGTAATTAATTTTCTTACGTTCACTTCGAATAAAGAACATTTAATTAAAATATCTCAGGAGCTATTTTTAGTCTGTATTTCCCATAATAACGGTTTCATGGTCCCAGCCATATTGAATCTGTGATTGGCCGCTGCGGTTCTTTCTGACCTTAAAAGGACAGGCATCGGTAATCGGTATACAGCCATGTGGTTGCGAATCAGATTTTTTTAATACCTTCAATCTATGTATATCCAAAATGTATTTTTTAAAGGTATATATATATAACTCTCTACTGAGTTTGTTAGCAAATATATACTAATTTGGATATGAAAACTTTATGTGAATAAAACATTCCCGATAACAAAAGAATAAACACTTGGTAATGTCACGCAGTCTTCAACACGTTGAATAAGATGTTGCGAAAAGCGAGGCGTTTTACACCCGCTTCCCGCTGTGTTCTCCTCGCATCGGCCGCGCGCTAACCCAGTTAGCACTAGATAATATTGCGGCTGTCCTCGTGCACCTAAATTGGTTGTGTTACAAGGTTGATGTTATGCCAACTGACTCAGGCGTATATTCTTTGTCGTATTATAGAAGCCGGTGGGAAAATGTACGTATATTTATGCTGCTTTACCTACAGTGGACTTGTACTCTGTTAAAATATATCTATTATTAAATTCTCAGTGCAGATGTATGTACCTGATCTCAAACTCGCAATTTAATTACATATGTTGATTCTACTTTTGCGGTTACGTTATAGAAACTTCCAGAGAATATTGTATAAAAAGCCCCCTATCATATAAATTTAATAAAGTTTTAAACATCTATTATTTTCTATTGCATAGCTGACATTGAAATATTTATTTAATGTCTCATATAAGTAAAGAAAATCTGAATAAATCGTATAATATTGTTCTATGTTTAATATATTTGATGTATATCGGCGGTCAATGAACCGCTATACAAAGTAACATTAATAACAAATACGTCCGCGAGCGATGTTCGCGCCTTATTTTACGTCACCGTGAGTTTTTCGTACGGCGCAGTTCAAGGTCACTCGACGCAAACAGCCGGCATGTTCGGATACTCGCTGCGTTTTCTAATTCACTGTTTTTTTGCGACGGCCGATCGATAGGGCTTGGGTTCAAATCTTTAAATTAAAAATCTGTTATGTTTTTAATATTGACGTGGTCACTATAAGATGTTGTTAGATAAGCTAATTACGTAATAACTTAAGACAGAAGGATCTTTAAGTAGGGACGTGGATCTTACAACTTTTTACGGTAGAAGAACAGTTGCGAGACTTGTTTTTTTTACAAGTTATGTTTTTATGGCATAATGTCCACAGCAGTGTACTTTCATTTCTAATGATTAATAAATGCAGATTTTAACCAACTGACGTGGAAATTAACAATGTTCTGCGTGCTCGGTTCTTGCTTGTGTGCATAAGAATAACGCGTAGTATTTTTATTCGCCTCTGAGCTAATTAGTCGTAAGCCGCATTAATAACAACAATTATAATACATAGGTATAACTGGTTGTTAGCCACCTGCTTAGTAAATAGAACATTTTTCATTGGATAAGAACCCGTCTTCGTTTTTGCTTATTTGATGATGGAAAAGAAAAGACATTATATGTGAGCTTTTGATTTTTTTAATACATATATAATTCGAAGTATTATAATGACCCAGCCTGTTCATAACTGTTTGCGAACAATGATCCCATACAATAGTTTCATATAGCCGTTACGCTCCGATCGACGCACGCAAGAAAAGATGTTTAATTACATGGATTATTACAAATCTGTAAATTTTTACAAAATCTACTTATAAGCGACACGATTTAATCTTTCCTCGACCATACTGACATTAAATTATAGCTAGAACGCACTAACGAACAGACAGCATTATACGTACTGTGTTAAATGTCAATTGAAACAATATGTATGTATAATCTGTGCAAAAAAATACGTAGGGTAAAACCAGCGTTACAACCCGCCAAATTTTTGTTCCATCTTAATCACATTTCTTACATAATATAACAATAGAAAGTTCGCGAAATACAGAATAGAAAGTACAATGGACATACTGTACTCGCGAAAGCGCGGCAATTTTTTTGCCGTCATTTCAAATGTAATTTACGTATTTCATATCATGGTAACAGCTTAATGAGTCTTATTGTACAGATAATAAAGTTGAGTTTATTTGATTATGTCAGTGGATTTAGAGTTTATTCTTAATTCGTAACAGTAATAATTTGTGTCCAATTTTAATTGCAAAATAAGTGCAGGCTAGTATCCGTGGTATGTACGTGATCATTTCAATCTACTGCTCTATCTATAGACAATCTTTAACGTTAGATAAGTCAATTGTTATGTTCTAAAATTAAAATTGTCATCGTTACTAAACAATATTGAGTATGTGTTATCTGTTAACAAGTTCAAGGCGCGTTCCAAATTCGAAATCATACGCAGTAATACAATGACCGCTATCCGGTTTTTAATTTATAACATTTAACTAAACTTAGCTAATGTAATAGGTCTTTCTTCTAACTTCCAAATTCAAAATGGAACATCTCGATATCTATGTGCGCAATATTGCTAACACTCTCAAATATTCTTTGTTGTGGTAGGTAGTACATAGTCATAGAAAACTAATATCGAAAATAAAATTGTCTATTTTACACTATGTAAAATGAGCGACGCAAGAACATTGAAATATCTGGTACAAAACACGAAGCGTTTGCACTACAAAAACAAACATGAGTAGCACTTCATAACAGATATGTTTGTTATAAAGGAAGGTGGGAACTATATTCCGCATGAACAGAGATATTCGAATTATTCCTGGACGGCCGCCATGGCGGGCGAACGGCCTTTATGTCATCTCAATGACGAATTTGAAAATAAAAGCTCTTTGGGAGAAAGTTCAATGCATTTCTGTACTCTGGCTGGCTTCTGGCTCCATGCCTCGTTGGTTGTGTTTGTTGTTGCAAGGGCGTGCAGTGCAGGATGCTCCAGGTTCGATATCCGGGCTGGGCAAAGTTTGCTTGGGTCTTTCTAACTTGAAATTGTCAAAATACATTGCATATGACAATAGACGTTTATACGTCTCTTGTAATTATACTTATCATATCTTATGATCACTCGTGAAAAGTGGGAATACTACACTCCTCTACCTAACTCTTCTTGAAATACAGGCGTTACGTTATGTTTCATAAAAACTTGTCCAGTTTTTTTATTTAATCGCTAGGTTTTCCCAAGAATAGTAGCCAATGTTAAATTAGGGCTTACTCTCTATTTTAATAATATTCACACCTTAATTCATCTTAAATATATAATGTTACATTTTTCATGTCATGTCAATAAAAACTCATTGTAAATATCAATTGTTAGTTCAGAATATAATCTAATGTCATATAATACATACATATTGTTGCGAGTTACCTAATTATTGAACACACAAACCTGTGAAGCAATCGCGTGTATTTATAAAAACAGAAAAGTAATTCTGGCTAGTTGTCAGTTCTTTGTTTCAAAGAAAATATTATGTTGCACGTAATTGCAAAGCGTTGTTTGCGCGCCGACCGCTATGTAGGCACATGGTACGTTTAAGACGCAGTTCTCTACACGTGCTGTTCGTCGCGATAAATAAACATAAATAAATAAACTTTCATTGTGCACTCAATGGGAAAACTTTAGATAATTATTATATCAGCTATCAAATGCAATGGAACGTCCTTAAATGTTCGTTACATATTATTTACATAGAATTGTATCATGAGATTTGTTCGTGTATTTATTGTTACTAAACCGCTAAATATCACTATCCACGCAGATTCGACGCTTTGCCCACATTCACTCTTTCTTCATACCCGATTGAATATTCCACGTTTTGTCCAAGCGATGTTCCAATACTGTGTCATGTGTAATTCCGAACCAGATTACACAGAGCCGTCCAGCCTCCGCCGCTTGTACAAACGAGATCGAATCTGTACGCGCGCTCTGAAAATAAGGGAGCACGATATCTGGTCAATGAACGGACGGCAACGTGAAAAGTTGGAAATTCAGCAGTCGCTCGTGGAGCAGCGAGGTGGCCGCGCGGCCGCTCGGTGCGCGTATCCGGACAGAAACAAAGAACTGCGTCTTTGTTTTCGTTCTCTTTATTGAATCTTTAAAAAAATAATTCGCCATCTTTATATTCTGAAGCGGGAAATCGCTCCGCCATATTGTGATTGTAAATCTATTTTATTGTCATTTTTCTTTAAAATGTAGTACGTATTCGTTTTTTTTTTAAATTTCTAATAATCGCTGTGTATTGAACAGTCGTGACGTGTTATCGGTACATTACAATACGTTGTTCGTTTTGTATCGTTCGAACTGATTTTAATACGTAAGTGATTAGTATACAGAGAAGTCAGAAGTCAATATAATTCACGGCTTCTTTCGTATACGTTACCAGCGCCCGCTTCGTGGATATTTTGTGTCGGAATTGGTTTAAATAAATGTTATAGCGCGCTTTTTTATATAACATTACAGTTTCGACACAACACTAGCTTGGGCGTTTCGAACACTACGTTTGTCGATAGTCCACCGTAGTTATAATAAGTAATTAACAGTGAATTTAATATAACAATATATTTCATAATAATAATCCCTTTGTCCGATTTCGCTGTAG
>DWTO01003459.1:0-12564 GCA_018244755.1 Jemadia pseudognetus | reverse complement strand
GATTACAGATAGGTAAAAGATATCTAGGCAGTTCGCAGTGTGACGCGACTTGCCCTATTTGCAGTCGCCTATTTGTAGCATCGTACGTTGTGTAAGAAGCCGTGCTCTGGGATCCCCAACCAACGTGCCCAGCGTGAATATTATGGCCAACAACCCCTCAGAAGAGGCCTATGTCCAGCAATGGACATAGATTGATGATATTTGTCACATTTAAAGAGGAAGTAATAAATGTATACTAAAATAAATGTAAACAATGAACTTCATCTTGCAATTTTATTTACATGTTATACCATCCATGTTAGTGTAGTAAAATTCACCCTTTGTTGTAACAATTACATTTTTACGCCAATTGTTGTGAATGACGGTAAATGTTTATACCTCGAGGCAGTAATAATATACCGGGTAAGATGTTTTATTTCTTGACGCGACCCATTTGGTTTATTTCGTGTATTAATTTTTTCATATACATATAACAGTGTTTGAATAATATACGCGCTAATCTATTCACATATCTAACTTTATTTTTCTCACACGCAGACTAGGAGTTGAAAGAGCACGTGTGAAGGTCGCTTTACTGACCGCATCCGTTTCAATATGTATGAACTTGACGATACGAGAGGCATTAAATATAACATAACCATTTATTTACCTTGAAACTGTGATTTAGATAAATCTGAAAAGTTTGCTATCCGGGATATTTAATTAGTAATCAAATTATTTTCAATTTAAGTTATCCGAATCAAATTACAAATAGCTGTAACATTTAATCAATCCTTTTATGGCAATGTCGAACACTTTGAAAACGTAATAAAAGGAGAACTTTCGACTGTCATCTAAAGTTACTTATGTTCTGAAAAATCTGCATTTCTACATGTTAAATAACCGAATAGGTAATTAATAGCTTCACATATTGAGTGAATTATCCTGTTTCCATATTCATTTTATAATATAAAAATGTGTCATACTTGTATAGGTACAAATATAATTCGGATAATAAGATTTGGAATTAATTTTATATACATATGCATGTATTTATACAGCAGCGTGGATCGGTTTTATTTCTTCGCTATTCTAATCATATTAGGACAATTTACAATGATTAATGTATTCTACCTAGAATTCAGTAGATGTGTTCTGTGTTCAAATAGAATAGCGTTTGTATCTGCGTAGAGAGCCTTCTAAAAGCACATAAGTATGACGTTCGGTGTTGGATTAAACTTAGCTCTGCGACCTTATGATCCTATGCAAGTTCGGTCCTAACGCATTTTCGTACAATACTTTAAACTGATAATTTTTATTCAAATACATAATATGTATATTGTTTGAAATAATATATCTGAATCATCCCGGAAACTTTAAAAACAATTCCGCTTTTAATAATTAACTTTTAAAAATAATTGATGTAGTTGAGTTGATAAAAGTGAGGCATATTTTTATGTTAAAGGGGAAACAGATAACACTTCGGCTGTGACGCCCCTCGACGGCGCGTAAAATCCAACTAGCAACTTTTAATTATATCTGCAATTTCATAGAATTCATAATAAGCCTATGACACAAGCCCTTTCATAGCCTGTAAATATAGATATATTTGTTATTGGGTGCCCCCGACCCTATAAAGGACTAGAAGGACCACACCTCATTTAATATTGTACGACTACTGTCCAAAATATAAATCGATGTATACTCATCACGGAATAGGTGGTGAGCCTATTGCCATCATCACCATCATCATCAGCCTATTGTAGTCCACTGCTGGGCATAGACCTCCCCTGAGGAGTTATGCCCACAATGGCTATTGCCATACAGCGCGCATAAATCCGGACTTCGAGCCATTGCAAATTCCAATTATAAAAAAATTTAATAGTACCGGATGCCTGATTCGAACCAGGGACCTCTCGATCAGAAGTCGTTCTTATTAACGAAGCAGTTATAACCTTATACATGTAATATTTTGTAATTTAATTACAATATGTTTTAATGCTGAGCACTATTCGCTATAATATACTGACCTCTGGCTGGTAACGATTAGTTGTACTTTCTCATATAAGTATTGTATGTATCCTAAATGTTATTCCCGCCATTTATACATATATACATCTTTATCAACAGGACACCAGTCACTCGAACTGTGATTTATTTTAGGATGTTACAGTCAAACAATATTACCGGTTTAATCTCAAATACACTATTTACATATTTTTAATCTTTTTCAATAATTAAATTTGGAAACTTCACGTCTTAGTATAACGCATGCTACAAGAAACCATTGCTATAATTAATTTAAGTACCAGTGTAATATCACGCCTGTAATCCCCGAAGAGGTAGGCAGAGGAGTATAATTACACTTCCACGTTTCAGCATTTATTTATTTATTTATTTATTTCAGCATTTACGCTTACGTTCCACTATAGAATAATTGGTAAGTCTATCTATTGCTAAAGACTGGATATTTACGTTGCATCATTACCGATTTAAAATAATATTTTATGTGTATGTTTTGCATAATAGAGAACTTAATCTTTGTGGAGTAGGTACTTAATGTCCACACCTCACACTGTAAAATTAATGTGTAATACATAGTTTAATCGCAATGTATAAAAAACGCGGCATGTCTTTATGAAGAGATATTGACTACTCGACGCTCTCTGTCTACCCAGTGAGGAACCCGGCGTAAAGATATGTATGCATGTAAAATTTTAAACATCTATATCATATACCATTATTCTGCATTTCATATAATGCCTAACTTCCTATATCTGGACTGCTACGTTTGAGTATAATCTGGTCATATATACGAGTATGTATGTATATACTGAACGTCAGTATATTGACAACAACAGTATCTGTTGGTTAATTTGTACTATGTGATTTGTATTTTAATAACTAGCCATGGTTTCAAATCTACGCAGTGTTTTAATCGTGAGTTTTGCATTGCAATGTACTTATGTGGTAATATGTGTGAAGAGAAATGTGGCTTTTGTGATTGACGATACAAAGTCGATGGGAGAAGAAATTAACCAAGTCAAAGCAAGTACAGAGCGTCTGTTCCAATCGGTATTGTCTTCAAAACAGCCTGATATAGATGAATTCATCCTGATCACTTTCAATGACTTGGAAACATACGATTACACGCTGAATAATTATTATGATGACCCTAGTCGAAATGGTAAGTGTTTTGGGAGCCGTTTATATTATGGCTATTTAAGGCATGTATATATTTTACTTATGAACAACTATATTATCACATCCTCAGACAACCTCGTTCGTCGTGTTGGGTGCAAGCACGATTGACGTTCAAAGCTCCTGGGTTCAAATCCCGGGTCCAGTTCTGTAGAGTTTCTCTAACTTAGATTTTCTGGTAGTGGCACGGAGTCTGGATATGTGCCCGATGTATGGCAACAGACTTGCTTACCTATTCCATGATAGGACTTACAACGTAACTGGTGAAACGTGGGAGTGCACTACACTCCTCAGTCTACCTCTTAGGGAAGTACAGGCGTGACGCTACGTTATTGTAAATAAGACATACATCGTTCAACGGGAAAACTCGTATATATCGACTCCGAGCCACTACTCAAATGTCTATGAAAAATCCAATAGTTTCCGACTCTGGAATTGAACCCAAGACCACTCGATCGACAGTCGCGCTTGCAACCATAACGACCAAAGAGGCAATCATTGTTGGTTGTGTCTTTATAACAAATTAAAAATAATTATAAATAAAAGAAGAATACCTACTCACTGATGCAGCGTAGGGTACACTTCACAAAGACACCAATATTTTAAAATTCCAGTTAATGTATCTCCATAAAAAAGGTCATATTATTAATTACAATAAATCCTAAATTGAAAGTCAGCATTACATAGTTTTTGGTTTTAGCTACATTATTTAGAACGAAAACAAACAATCCAAACGAATTTTTGAATAAGTTGAATGAGATCGACGTGGACGGCGGCGGCAGGTGTCCGGAGCTGTGTATGACAGGGATCCTACGCGCGATAGAAGTCTGTAAACCTAATTCCTACGTGTACGTATTCACGGACGCATCGTCCAAAGACCATGAATTGGGTGAAACTGTGGTGGCACTGGCTCAAAACAAGTCTATTCAGGTAAATAAATAGTTTACGTGTTTTATGTATTAAATGTGTAAACTCTTGCTATATATAGGCTTCCCATACGGGCGAGACCCGTGTAAAGAATGGAAATATAAAAAGCATACCTACCACCTAGGAGCTGTATTATGAAGCAAATATGCTTGTCCCCGCTATGGTAACATTGTTACGGTCAGGCTTTTGGAAAGTACGTACACAATATTAATTAATATGTATTCTTTGCAGATTAATTTCCTTTTGACCGGACAATGTACATCGTACCAGTCCCCCGATTACGTTGTATATAAATCAGTTTCCAACGCAACAGGTGGAGAAATGTTTGAAATATTGAAACAATCTCCAAGCGAAGTAAACTTTTTTTTACTGAAAGTATTTATATGATTGTCCTTTGGCACATATACAACACTAAATGGACCTAATTTTTATTTCAGGTAATAAACTACATTATCCAATGTCTTGAAAATCGGAAAACAACTCTGGAACAAGTGTCAATCGGACCAACAATCAATAAAGTAAATGTATGTATGCTTATTTTAAACTACGGTATTTATATGGCTTGCGATCATCCAAATATTGTTACAAATTTTCACTTGCAATTATTCGCAAATTATCACTTACAAATAATTATTTAAGTTCCAATTTTACGACTACGCACTTTTAAAATTACGATTTTGTATTAAAACAATAAATAGATGAATAACCATGACTAAATGGAAACTTCATCGGATCCCATTTGCCTCGTTGCCCTGTTGGTTATGTTAGTTGCAAGCGCGGCTGCCGATCGAGAGGACCTGGGCTCAAAAGCTGGGTCGGTCATTACTGGAGTTTTCTAACTTAGAAAAAACGTAACATAACGCTTATCCCTAAAGAAGTAAGTAGAAGAGGTAGAGGAGTGTAGTACACTCCCACGTTTCGTCAATTACGTTTACGTCCCACTATGGAATAGGTGGTGAGCCTATTACCATGCACCGGACACAAATAACCTGATTTTTTTAGTAATGGCTCGGGGTCCGGTGTATGGCAATAGAATCTCTCCCTGTTCCATAGTGGAACGTAAATACATAACCGGTGAAACGTGGAAGTGTACTACAATCCTCTGCCTACCTCTTCAGGAATTGCGGGCGTGATGTTACGTTACCCTCTAATATTGAAGTTTCTTAATCAATGACAGCTAAGTGGCTTATTCTTTAAATAAGAATATTAATTTAAAACATAATATATAATATAATATTATCAATAAAATATAAACACAATATTTAAATACATTCACGATATGTTACACAATTAGGAAACTTATCAATACAGTTACTAAAATTTATCTCCATTTGTCTCAGATCAACGTGGACAGTGACATGAGAAATCTTACAATTTCGGTATCAATTGAAAAAGACAAAACAGCGATAATAAAAGTGACAGATCAAAACAACAACGAAGTTCCCGTTCATACGCTAGTTAATATGAATAATTTAAAAGTAAGTGGCAGATAATTAATATGATACATCCATTTGTATAAAGAAATTCAATATAAAATATTTATGTATTCTACACGCCGATATTTTAATATTTTGCCCACCATCTAATATTTTTTTCAAGTTAAAAAACTTATTAATAATAATTTATGTCAAAGATAACACATTTAGCAATCGCCTTATTCTCACGTATAAGGTTATCTGCATAGAAAACCCTAAGAAAGGAACATACGTAGCAACGATCATTAGCGAAGGCAAGGGAACGGTGACCACAAAAGCTTCCATAAGTGTCGATTTTCAATATGGCTTCAGTGGAACAAAAGTGACATCCATGGAAAATACCAAGCTTGCACCAACAGCAGGTAGGTATATCACAAAGAATTGCTCATTACTTATCATCATCTGAAGGTGAGATTACCTTATACCGTAAACTTGGTAATGTCGTTACAGGTATGAAGTCACATCTGTATATTGAACTTGAAATACTAAACGATACCGATGTCATCAGTAAATTAAAATCAGTCTCAATACTTGATATGAATAACAAAGAATTACAAAAGGAAAGTGTGAATGTTGTTAGTGAAAAGGACAAATTGTATGTCACTGCACTGTTTGAACCGCCAAACCACATTTTCAAAGTGGCGGTAAGTAAAAATATAACAGATAGCCTATAAGACACTCAAGCAATTGAAAAAAATTGTGAAAAAGAAGAAACCAATGAATTCAATATTACTGAATTGATATATTTATTCATGATAATAAATGTATTTCAGATACTAGTTGAAGATCAGAACGGCGATACGTATAAAAGAATAAGCCCAACACCAGTTACACCACACGAACGTTCGAAAGGTAAAGATGAATAAATTCCACTTCAATTAAAATGTTCCCATTCCCATCGTAATGAGACTTACAGGAGCGCAGTTGTCACTTAGACCAAGAACAAACGCCTGAATAACCATTTTAGGTAGGATATTGAGCCTAGGAACAAAAATGTGACAAATCGATTTATAGAGCATTATGTGTTTCTATTGGCTTCACATTATATGATAACACTAGAAAAAAATATTATTTCAAACTGACTGTTTAACAGCCATTCGTTGATTATAAAAACTATAGATGACAAATACTTCCCAAATGTTGCGTCCACGACCAATTTATAGAATACGAAGATTTTATATATAACTTCTTGATTAAATGGCAAATACATCAACGTTAACATCTCAAATGCTTAGAGTGGGAGTTTCAAAGAAACAGCGTAACATTACTCCTGTGGACTACCTCCGCATGCAGAGGAGTATAGTACACTCCCAGATGTCACTAGTTACGTTCACATCCCACTGTGGAATCGATGGTGAGCCCATTGCCATACATAGGGCACATTTACTCCGCGTCACTACTAGAATATCTAAGTTAGAAAATCCAATAGTGCTCGACTTGGATTAAAACCCAGGTCCTCTCGTTCGGCAATTTCACTTGTAATTGACACGACCGACGAGACAGAGTTTCAAAGTGAAATAAATTTGAGACTCCACCTTAATATAAGCACGAAAAATTTTATTTACATTTGTATGGTTTTAGTTTCCCCGGAAATAGATAAGAGCAAAACAATTATAGATGCCAAAGAAGGTACAAAGATAGTATTATCGTGCAGGTACGAGTAAAAATAATATTCGCATATATTATTAAAGTTAACAACCCTACTAATTTAATACGTTTTGAAATATGATTGAACACATAAATTTATTAATTATTTGCGATTGTGTAATTTCCGAATCTGTTTTTCCTATTTTCAGCATCATAAAAGGTTTCCCAGAACCACAAATAAAATGGGAAATAAAGAAGAAAAACTGGAATGCCTATGTTCCAATATCAGAAACAGGACAGGAGATCACTATAGATTCTGCAGATGTTGGAGACGCTGGTATATATCGATGCCAAGCAGAAAACGTTATTGGAACAGATTCCCATGAGACGAAATTGATAGTCCAATGTTTGTATCAACCAGCATCATTATTATTTCTAAGACAGAATAATAAAACATATTTCATTTATCAGATACATTTCAGGTTCTCCAGAAATAGATAAAAGCGAATCCAATATGAAAGTAACGCAAGGAACTAAAGCAGTACTATCCTGTAGGTAAGTTTAAAAAATTTACGCTTTTCACGAACTTTATCGAACACCTTTGTTTTTTGCACTTTGCGTATGTGTAACATGTATATCTAACGATAGTTTAAATGTATGTGTGTATTTTTAGAATCGTAACAGGAATCCCGGAGCCACTGATCACATGGGAGTTCAAAAATATAGACAGGAGTGATTTCGTTGCTGATAGAGCGACTGGGCAAGAAAATATTATAGAACGGGTAGATATAGCGGATGCTGGTGTATATAGGTGCCATGCGAAAAATTTTGTTGGGGAAGATTACCATGACATAAAATTGACCGTTCAATGTGCGTATATTTCAAATGTGCTTTTGTATGAAATCGGCCAGTAGTATCGTTAAATAGCTTCGAATATTAGGAACAAAATAAACGTAGCATTGTACATATAATACTCGAAGAGTTAGGCCCAAGACTGTAATATACTGCCACGTTTCATCAGTTACTTTTACGTCGTGCTATGGAATATGAGGTGAGCCTATTCCCACATAGGTATCGGCGACAAATTAAGACTTTAAGGTACTACTAGAAGTTAAAAAAAGCCAATAATAACCGATACGGGGATCGAACTCAGGACATCTCAATCGGGAATCGCGCTTGCATCCACCCGTCCAATTAGGCAGTTAACAAATCGACGTTACAATTTCGTGACAATCAATTGGCAGAAAAAGGGCGTAAGTTCCAAAATAAATTATATGGGTATTTTAGTTTCAGAATAGCAGTGGGATCATTTGAGAAGAAAAAAGTTTCTTTCAATAATTTCAAGATAATCTTTTACGTTTTTTCTTAAAAAAATATCTGCGACTAAAACAAAAAATATTTCTTCGGGCTTTACACAAAATATACTAGTACACTGATTAAACCTCATTTTGTATTCTTGCGGCGTAGATTTTGTCGTATTCGTGTTGATTAAAACTTTTCAATTAAATTTTTTAGACCCTCCCGTAATAGAAAAGAGCAAAAGGACTCAAACAGCACGAACAGGATCGAACATTAGTATATCCTGCAGGTAAATGTTAATTGCATATTCTGAAATCCCTTGGTAATACTATGTTTGATTGTATAATTATAACTACTTAATAACGGCTTAATAACACGGTTTCTTGTACAATGAACTTGGGATATATCACGCAGACAACAACTCATGTCATGTCGATCAGAATACTTGTTACGTACGAGTATAATGTAACATATGTAAATTCCGTGCTGATCGATTTATACAAAACGTCACGTCATGTCTGTAATCCCCAAAGAATTAGGCAGAAGAGTGTAGTACATTCCCACGTTCCACCAGTTACGTTTACATCGCTCTATATATGAGAGTGAGCTTTTTACAATTTTATGAAGTTACCCGTCGCAAAATTTTGAAGCACAACTCCTATAAATGTTATTGTAAAGAGTTTTAAAACAAGAAAGACGAATAAATGCAATGTAATTTTAAGACTTCGTCTTTTCTTCAGAATCATGAGAGGACTTCCACAACCACAAATTACTTGGGAATTCAAAAGGCAACACGCTACTGAATTTGTAAGTCTACATGAAACGGATCAAGAAATTCGTTTAGATCCAGTTGACAAGGAATCTGCTGGTGTATATAAATGCCAGGCAAAAAACGATGTTGGAAAAGACATCTATGAAATTGATTTGATTGTCGAAAGTATGTACTCGTAACCTACAAAAATTGTTATCTTTTTATATTCTTACGACCCTCTTACAGAATTGTTTACATTACCGACGAACTCTAAACACTTATGTTTTAACTAAATATTTTAAATACGCGTGCTTAGTGTTTGTGTTAATGTTTTAAGTCATAATAGTTCTGGCAATGTCATAACAGTTGTCTGTCCCTGTCAAGTAACCGGCTACCCAATTTTGTGGAATATTTTTTTTATACTTTGCACTATGCTCCTATTTTATGCATCGTTGATTTTAATGCCTTATGTTACATGATCAGTACGGTTTCTATTATAGTTATATTATTTTGATCACAAACATTAATAGTATAAGTATTTATAAGTTTATTGAGCTTTTCTGCTCTAGTATACTTTCCCGATGTTCTTCCCTAGCTCAATTAGGAATACCTTCATATACATACCAATGAAAGTTCTACCCGAATCCAATTATTTTAGTTGGATTCTGGTAAAACTTTCTTCGCTATAAAAAGCAATGTGATCAACCATTGGGAACGTAAAATTTTTAAGAGTATTTCATTGCGCTCGTGTTTTTGTTGAATTTTACCAACTTTTTTGTAATTTCAAAAATTAAAAATGTAATCAATAATTAATTATATACAGGTGCTCCAAATGTAATCGTTAAACAGCCTGAAGCGGTAAGAATTGGCGATGAAGTGACACTTTCATGTGAAGTTAGTGGTGAGCCAGAACCAGATGTAAAATGGTTGAAGGACGACAATTTAATTACGAGTAACAAAAAGTACAAAATGTTTAGGGACAACTCTCTGAGGTTAGCCCGTCATTTAGTCATTATGTTACTATGTGATAAATATTTTAGTTTATTCTTTTGTTGAAGACATTTGAATTTTTGTTTCGTTCTAGCTCTGGAATAAACGTAGTATTTGAAAAAGTGTACATTTACGAAGGGCAGTAAACCAGCTATACTTCTATTGAAGTACTGTACCTGCTTCTTGTCATTTTTGAAATTTATTACCTATACCTATATCCATAAGCTTACTTAAGGATTCTTGAATCACTACCTAATTGTAATTCTCTCTTAACTAATTCATTGCCGAAAATGAAAACATATAAATATATCCATATATGTTTCAGGTTTGTAGCTGGACCTGGAGACGAAGGAATCTATACCTGTAAAGCAAATAATTCTCTGGGTGGCAGTGCTAAAGACGCTAAATTAAATGTTTATGGTAATGATTAATGATTCCTTTTTGAAAAAATTAACACATAGTTCACTTGCACTGACTAAATTCATTTCTATCAGGTCCTGTTAAAATAGAGCCGCCCAAGAGAACTCCACTTTATCCAAATATCGGTAGTGACCTGGAGCTGCTATGTGATGCTAGCGGTATACCAACACCGAAAATTACTTGGTTATTCATTGATTTCGATACAAGTAGTAACGTTAACACTTTGACGTAAGTTAATTCATTCACATTATTATACAAATCGAATTGCTATAATATCATTTTCAGAAATTACACTATCAGCGATTCCTATTAATGCTATCGAAGATTGATTACACCATTATTATTTTAGAACAACTAATCCTATGCAACCTGGTTGAGCTTCTAAGTGAACTGAAGCGGTCTTGAATTGTTACCTCGACTTTGTTGTTAATCTTGATAGATATTGTTGTTAATCTTGATAGATATTGTTGTTAATCTTGATAGATATTGTTGTTAATCTTGATTGATGATAGTAGTAATAATAGATATAGCCGGTTAACGAACTGGCTATATCTATTATTATCGGATTAGAATAACTTTTTCAGTTTCTATCCCCTACTTGTATGCAATATGGTATGCGAAGAGGACATTCATATTTAAGTTTCTGTTGAACAGAGTTACCATAAGCTGAGTTTATAAGCTTACGGTAGGTCTGTTCAGTTGAACAGACGTACCGTACCAATCACTCAAATTTCATTAAAAACATTAAATTTCTTATAAATACCATAGCCTGTGTTTAGCTATCAATTTAAACAAATAATAGAGAATACAACAAATCCTTTTAAGCGCTGAATTTGACAATGTTTTGTTTGTCATTTTTTGAAAATTCGTTTACAAATTTTTATGTAGAATATGATTTTACACAGCAAGTTAGAAAGTGTGCTACAAATATTATTGGTAATATTTGAATAGTATCTATTGAAAAATTTCAGGACAACAGACAAGATACTCAAGTTAAATAGAATACAAGCGACCGGATCTGGCCGGTACGTTTGTTTTGCAAATAACGTGTTCGACAATGCATCTGTATTATACGAAGTCCACGTAAAAGGTTTATTTATAATATATTTATATACTATGATAGTAATAACATAACATCACCCCTGGTTACCCCGAAGTGGTAGACAGATCTTAACTCCCACGCTTTGTCAGTAACGTTATAAATCCCATCATGTAATAGGTACATTATTGGAAATACATTTTCATTGGGCCAATACCGGCACTATAAGTGATTGTTTATCTAGTATTAATTATACAAATATCTATATTGAGCTTTATATTTTTTGAGATGAAAAACGACACACATTTCCGAACGCCGCGTACATAATTAAACGACATTAATAACTGGATTTTTAAAAGGGCATCGGATCTTACTCGCTTCTTTTCTCAGTTCCGGTCGAAATTGAACATCCCGAACAAACGGAGTTCTATGCTGTTGAAAATGATATGGTGTTAAAGATTCCATGTAAGGCTAGGGGATATCCGATACCTAAAATTACTTGGATGAAGGAGTATTCACCTTTGCCAATAGGTAAGTAGTCAAATAAGTGAATAAATAAATAGAAATTAGTTACCGGCTTCAACCTAGTACGGAAATATTACACCGGGTAGTAATAGCAGTTGAATTGTTGTACCACCTAAACAAATGAAGTGAGCGGTTGCTGGAGCAAACACAGACATTAATATCGAAAAGATATATTTTTATTTAAATTCGTAATGTATATACATACATACGAGTGTTTTATTTAAATTCTTAAAAATATAGCAGAGTATTAGTTCCACAGATGTTCATTATGCTTAGCTAGGTAATATAGATAGGTATAAAAAAAAAAAGTAACTTCACGCCTGTAATCCCCGAAGAGGTAGGCAGAGGAATGCAGAACCACTCCCACGTTT
>DWTO01003458.1:0-12565 GCA_018244755.1 Jemadia pseudognetus | reverse complement strand
TGTCTCGGAGTCTGGATTTGTGCCCGGTGCATGGCACTAGGCTCACCACCTATTCCATAGTGGGACGTAAACGTAACTGGTGAAATGTGGTAGTGTTCTGCACTCCTCTGCCTACCTCTTCGGGGATAACAGGCGTGACGTTACGTTTAATGAGAGAATGAAAATCTTAAAATGAGAGACATTCCAATCGTTAGAACGAAACTTACATATACATAGATTTCAAGTTAAAACCCAGGCGGCCGAGGAGTGAACTCTGCCAGTATGTGTGTTTTCGGATACATAACCAGGACTCTTTAAAGCAACGATGTATAGGCTTTTTTAGACGTATCTGCGTCTTATATCCAGATGGGATACAAGAAAGGGATATTAAAATATTTGTCTAGAACGTTATTACCTATAAAATTATAAAATATGCTAACTTTTAACAAGAAATATATAAATATGCGTTACAAAATGTAACCATACTGGAAATTTCTTTATTCATCTATAATTATTTTAAGCACCTCATCATTAGCAGAACACCGCCTGGTATTTATTGCAAAAAACATAAAATATTCTGCAACGGTATCCCAGAAATAATGTACCGAGATACACAAATCACTCGAGATCACCCGGACACGAGACTAATGTTGGCCATTACTCAAACTGGTATTAATGTGTGGTAGTAAGGAACTCCTAATTGATATGTGTCATTAGATTTTCATTAGCGATATTCCCAAGGCTTATATGATTCTAAATCTTATTAAGTTTATAAACATTCCTTTAATCTATATCTTATTAAGTTTACAACTAACGGATGTTTGTACTTCTTGTTGACAATACTATAATTAGTGCAAGAAATAGTGTGACATTTGACATATATTCAAAGTTTAAAGAGGTGTCATTTTTATATAATGTGTTAAGATTGCATTAAGTTAATTTAACCAATATTAAATGCAAATTATTTATGTTAACGCTATCAATAGCTAATACATAATAGTCTGTTATGAGGTCACAAAGTCGGATAAAATTTATAAAGGAATGTTTTTGAGGTAAGACGCTCAATAAAGTAAAATTTAGTAAATTATAGTTGAACTTTAATTTCTGCTGAAAAGTAATAAATATGATATTAAATAAAGTAAAATAATGAAATAAAAATTAAGGGTTACCGCAAACGCAGCTCTACGTCTCTCCCGCAATTGTACCTTAAATGAAATGCCACATTTGTTCTTTATGGTTTTAAAATTTAAAAAAAATATCACTCTTTACACACAAAAGTATATAAAAAATATTTATCCCATGTTAAATAATCTTTTTATAAAATTTTTCTTAAATAATACTTCAGTGGCACTAAGTGGCAAAAAACCAACATTCGAATACTTACACATGAATCCATAATATTTCCATATCATTGATGCAGAACAGTACTTGGCAGACTATATACTGCTTTTCAGCAAACTAACAGTAAATCCGTATCTTGCAGTGGAAAGATTAAAGTGTTGATCATGAACATCATGAAAAAAAGGATAAGAAAGTAAACGTAGTAAAACATAAAGGATATAACAATTTCAGGTCGCTGCCGTTACGTTAGCACTATGCATGCAGGCTGTAACCTCAGCGGCTAGAAGACCCAGGCTTACTCTAGCTGAGCAGATGCCCAGTTACTACACCACTAGTAATGACGGTAATGTCTAATATTAGCATCAACTATCCGTAATGAACATTTTAAATCAATCGGATGTAGAGCTAAATGCCTGTCTTGTAGGTTGAGTGGATGCACGTCTACTGATTGAAAGGTCTTGAGTTCGATCAACTTCGATCTCTGCCGTTTTTCTAAGTTGAAAGTTTTAGTAGCGGCCAGGAGTGGTTTTTGTGTCCAATGGTTTCAAACAAAGCTTTATAGCCAATGAATTGTTATTGCACTTTTATGTTGTTGACTGTTCGCTGAAACTAAACCTATTATCATCATTCTAATATGGCAACATTCCTTTAACGGCGATACAGGTGCCTACTCGTTTGGTTACGACTTGTTCGACCCGGCGACTGGCAACACGCAGTTTAGGAGTGAGGAGCGCTACCCGAACGGAACGGTCGCGGGGAGCTATGGCTATGTTGACCCATCGGGCAGGGCCAGATCTTACAGATACGTTGCTGACAGAATGGGTTACAGGTGAGAAAATTACGTTATCTCAAGTAAAATAATGGCTTTGGCTAAAATAAGATAACAGCTTTGTATATTCATTTATTATGGAATATAAACGAAGATAGTGATGATTCGATTTTAAATTTATTTTCAGAAAAAATCAAAAGTAATGAAGAACGAATATAGATTTTTGTTAATATTGAAACGATAGATATTATTTTACTATAAACGTGTAATATAATTGATAAGGAGCAATATGTGCAACGATACTATTGCTAAATCTTTTAAGAGGTGTTTACAAATAGCTCCAAATGTACATTTCCAGATTTTTTGTGAATTCATGAATAACAATTCGTTTTTTGTATTAAACAAGACGTCCAACATAAATTATGATAAATAGTCTAAATCTTCTCTTCTATCATATTAAAGTGGTTCTTGTAACCCTTTGCCTCTTAATACACAATCATCATTATAAGCCTGTCTAATTCACTGTTGAACGTAAGCCACCTCTGAGGGATTTTTGTCCATAAAATACTAACTATTTTTATGTTTAATAGTAGTTCGATTTTATAAGTGGTCAGGTGATAATATTACTTTATTAATTCCAATCGTCTTTAAATTTGATGCGAGATAATATTACCTATACTTTTGTATACATCTATGTAGATATAATACTTTTTTATTTTAGAGTAATAACTGAGAAAAATGCAGAGGTTGAAAAAAGCAGTACTAACTTACAATTTGAAAGCACGACTCCAGAATCGGTTATAACGTGGACGAGACCGAGTAAGAAGAAACCTCAAGAGAAGAAAAGAAAGAATGTTTTGCAAACAAGAAAATACAACAGTTTTCAACCACCAGGATATTACGTGATTTATTGAGAATTCTGATGAGTTCATAATAATATTTAGGGAAAATTTAGTAAATGCCGTAAACAACACGGCATCATTTGATAATAAGTTATTTATTTATTTATATAAACCGTTACAAATATTGATAATATTAATTAATTAATTAATTATCATTAATTATTAATTAAATTAATTAATTATCATTAATTGTTAATTCAATTAATTAATAATATTAATAATAAATATTAAGTTGAAAGTATTACTTGTTCTAAAGTAGGTACCTATTTACATTTCATGGTTTAGATTTAACACATAAGTAGCTAATTAACGAAATTATGAAGTTCAAATGAGATTATTTTCTGATCATTAGAAAATTATTCCAATCGGCTTCTCTTGATAGAAAATTTTAGATACTAATGGTAAAAAATACGAGTATGAAGAAAATATGTAAAAGTTTATAATTCTTCTTTAAAGTGTAAAATTTTAATGTAATAGTGAGGGACCCCGCATAAAGTCGTCGCTTTAAAGAAGTTTTATAACTTTTCCTTACGTATAAAATACGGAACTTGATTACTTTCTTTGATTACTTTTACTGCAAATCATCTCTATGGTCTAATTCTCCGTGGTCTGATTGTTGAACCGCAAGTAGGTCAAAGAATGGATAGTTTTGATTAACATATGCCTACAATAACGCAATAAGTTGCAATTTCTTTATTTGAATTATTCTTACATAATATTCATTAGATTAACACGCACTGGCGCACTTTTTTACGCACGCATAAATACTTTTTGAAAATCTTCTTTATATTCATATGAAGTTTCTTAGAAACAGTAATTCACGTGTTACATTTAATTGTTATCTTTATTTGGAATTTGTCAATTTTGACAAGGGGATTGAAGGCATTCGTTTGAAGAAAAATATTCGCCTATTTTGCACGATGAATTCGCTTACGTATAAAAGTGTTTATTTAATTATGTCGTTAACATTAGATGGGTCTGTTTTTGGTAAGTTTGTTTTTATTATATAAGAAAATAACATCATAATCATCGGCCTATTCCTGCCCACTGTTGGACATATGCCTTTACAATACCACGTCACTGAGCTCGATCTTCAGCTCTTCGCATCCAACCGCTTCCAGCCACTTTGCGTATATCGTCACTACGCTACCTTAATGAGGTTCAGGTTCAGATATTTAATTTTAAAACGCATGTTTCTTTAATAAAGCCGTTCTTTCCAATATTTGAATCCAGGACTCTCCCGATTGGGAGGTTGTATTCTATACCACTAGGCGGTCATAAAGTCTCCTTTTTAGTGTTATCCTGCTAGATGACGTTAAAACTAAATTTTATAAATTACCTACAATTAGAGACACCCTGTGTAGGTCTTTGTCGTTTCATTCCTGTCTTTGCATAAACGCACCTCTTGAGTACAACGGTCATCCGCATGATCTGTTCCGTTCTAAGTTTAAATTCAAATCAGGTACTATACTCTACATTGGGTATAAATGTTTAATAAGTATACATAAGGCACGTCCTAGTACGGAGTTATGAATGTTACATGCGATTGAGGTTTCCATTCAATACCTGATATGGATAAAGTTATAATGTTTTGATTTGTTTCACCTGTTAACTAAGGTTATCCAATAGCGAATTCTGACGAGGGTCTTGTCAACAAAGATGAGAAAAGATATCCTAACGGTACAGTTATTGGAACGTACACTTACACCGATAACGAAGGAAATCCTATCAAGGTTAAATATTACGCAAATGATAATAGCTATGGGTGAGTGCATAGACACAAAATCTGACATATACCTAATAGAAATTACGAGTATAAAGTACGTAAATAAATTTACCGTAAGATAGTGTATTAAAATAATTATAATATTAAATTCAAACTCATTTATTCTTTATGGATTTGCCTGTATAGACCGAAAAAAATACTCTAATTGCACCAGATGGTGTCTAAGAAGTATAGTTAGTTACTTACAATATTTATAATAATTGAGAAATAATTAGTGCGTACATTGTCAATGTTTTATATAACATTTAATGTATTAACAATGTGGTGGAAATATAAAGTATATATACTATTGTAACATTCGAATTACAGTGTCGAGTTGAAAAGCGTTAAACTCGTAAACGCACTGCAACCAGAGAAACAGTCAAAATATCCACTGCAAGCAATCGATGATGTCTTTGAACCGACATCTGATCCTTATATTGGCCTCAAAGATTTTTCTGTTTTCAACAAAAATTTCACAAATAATCCGTTACAAGTATTCAACGATAAGTTAAAGAAAAGCCACGAGACTAAAAATAAACATAAAGACGAATACGAAACTTTTCTCCAAAACGAACTGAAAGCCCCTGAAAAATGTGGGAAGGAGAGAGTCAAAGTGTATTTCGATAAGGATAAGAGGAAGACCCGGAATGTTATTAGGAACTACGACTCAATGGAATACTGCAACAGGTTTTGATTTGTGGGTACGCTGTTATATTGAAAATTACAATAAAATGTGACTCAATTGTCTAATCGTTTTTCCAATAATTACCAACAATATGTGTCGTCATTGAATTGGTAATATTTTTTTTACTTATTCTGTAGAATATTGTGAAATTAAAATGCTTTGGGATTGCGGCCTAAAAATATACATATGTCGGAGATGGTAATTAGTACGGACGTAAAACGGAACGCAGCACGATACTAGAAATGGCAGCACCGTCGCGATGACGACGAATACAGTCGTATTTTTTTATACTTGATTATGACAATGATTCAGTCGTATGTTAACAAGCATACTACAAACTATGACAATCTGAAACTTCAATAATATTTTACTGATCTACCTTACTAGCACTCAAAACGGAGTAAGTAGGTACTTGTGGAACGGATGGTAGAACAGTAGGGACAATTAGAATTTTGTTTATTGTAGTAAAACTGGATGAACTAGGAACATTGTATGAAGTATCTAGAGCAGATATATTTTATGAATACCATTACTGAATAATTTAAAGAGCGTGCCGAGTTCTGGGGAGACCAAGGCTCGACAAACGTAGTGTAGGCCTCCTTCTGGCCAGGTGGGATGACAGTGCTGCCATTTATAGTATCGTGCTGCGTTTCGATTTACGTCCATACTAATGATCGTCTTCGATATATACATACTATAAATATATACAGTTTATTGACAAATATACAAAATACCTTACTTAATGCCAATTTATTAGATAATGTTTGTAATATGCCAATTCTATAATATTAGGTACATAATGGATGAACATTGATAGCACATAATTAGGTTCTATTCTAAAATTATGTTTTCTTAATTTGACGTAGTATAATTGATAGTTTGGAAATATTATTCATATAGCAAATTATAATTATTCTATTAATCCCTTTAATTCCACAATTTATCTTCTTTTTTAGCACATTTGTTTAGAGATTATTACATTTTTGAAGTATTTGATGATTATCTATACGTATACGCTTCGCAAATTGAATCATAAAGAGTGAATCGATGAAGTCTACACGCGATCAATTAAAACGTCTGACTCTAATTTCCGCCCGGGGAAGAGTTACATTGCCGCTCCACTTTTTCGCTTTTGTCATGAATGTGTATTACGTGATTTATTTCATTAATTAAATCAGGTAAATCTATAGGCTATCGTATTAGATTATATTTAATTAAATTACTTAACATAAATTACTTAATGATCCACAGAAAAATAACGGGTAGGAATTAGTTGTGTATTTCAAACCTCTATTACATTGGTAGAGTCATCAGTGATACAAAAGAGAAGATGCTACAATATTAAATAAACATTACTAAATGCTCGGAATTTCATACTTAGTATTCATGAAGTAATTTTAAATAAGTTAGCAGTACTCTACACGTGCATTGAATTGTAAGGGCTTTACGCTTGAATATCACTGCTACATTTCGTTGGGCAAATGACCATTCACTTGTTATTCCTAATGCTGGGAATGATCTACAAATGTCGATAATACAATTATAAACACTATTATTACATTGTTAAGAGTCAAAATACAATGTGACGTTGATTTGCGAATTGCTCTGTTTTGTACAGGCTACAGATAGCGAAAGTATGTGATTCGTCTTATAAAATTTATATGTAAGTGTTAACCGCTACGAATCAGGAGTGTGTTGAATTTTAATGGGTGACGTAATTGTCGATACGAGCGAAGCATGTCTACTTCAGTCAAGTAAATCGGAAGTTCTTTATCAGCATTAACATAAACCAGAAATGGATCTGGTTCAATAGTTGTTTTATAAAACATACTAATAGTTTTCCAGCATATAGACTTGCAAAATACAAACGTAGCATTCTGAATTAGCTGGATTTAGGTTGCGTTTGATTCGGGAATAAGTGTTAAGATTGTTGAATTACTTTGTATAAAGGATTGGTTGGAATAGAAAGGTTGGAATCAGTTTGTGTTATTTACCGTAACTGTTGCACCGAAATTTTTGGCTTTGATTCCAAAATATTTGTTGATGGCCTTTTATGGTCTGGGTAACTGGTTAGTGAACTTGACTGCTGGGCCAGAGGTCGAGGGTTCGATTCACATGTAGAACAAACTGTATCTGTATAACTGCATCACTCTAAAGTGATGTATAAATTGGTCTTGTACATTCTTTGGAGGTCTCAAAGTTACAAATATTACTTGCATTAGGTGTTATTCTGGAGCTGTGGCTTTTTTGCGCGTGCCTAATGGAAGTTGTATTAAAACGACGTAACTGCCATCAACGTAACGCATTAAGATGAATTCTGTGCAGTACTGAGATTATCCAAAGAATATATAATTGGGAATCAAACGAACTTGCAAACTGAAGTTCGATACCAATTATGTAATAGCTTCATTCGATGCGATATATATATATATATATATATATTCGTGACAGAGATAAAAGCCTTGTAAACAATGTATTGTTTCCGCATAAGTTCAAGGACGCTATTACAAAATTTGTTGTCGAAACATCACGACATTGCGATATTTGATTATATTATGATTAGTAAAGTATTTATGTAACTCTTCAAATTACAATAAATATAGTCTCATTGAACTGAATTATTTAAATATAAATAACAACGCTTACAGAGTTCAGGAAACCATTAATATGTTGGATGCATGCAATATTTACACAGGAGAAGCATTGTATTGTAGTGTAGTAATCTAACAGTGTTATGGTTATGTCATGTACAATGTTACAGGTATTGTCATATAATTAGGTTGAACAAGGAAAGTAGGTTGACCGGAGTGAAGCTAAAGTTGGTTTCACACTGCGATAATTATCCATGAGTGTTATTATAAACTCATTTAAGCATAATAATATTTTTAATATGTTACAAATAAGTTTACATACTGTGCTATTCTTTAGTTATATTGTAATAAATAAAATCGATGTCATATAAATAGAAATGAGTTCAAAAAACCAGTAATAACTCCTAACTATGATAATTTTTCTTCCTCCAACTCAATCTCCAACCTCAAGTGTATTTAAATTACTGCCATACATCAACTATATTTTTTACCTACTAAGTTTGATTACCTAACTTCTTCATTATACTCCTGGAGACCGGAGTACAGAATTGTGGCTTTACAGAAAACTAGGACCTAAAACAGTTACTAACACATGAGTAATTTACCGTAACATCCAAAACGACTGATAGTGGTTTATTCGTATTTATATTTAATTAACTATAAGATCTGTATATTGAAAATGAGCTTATGGGAGTTTTCATTTAATGTTACTAATATTATATATATATACTCTACAAAATAAAAATAAAGAGGTTTCGTGATCGAGTTGTTTTTTAAATGTCAATGTCTCATTCAAACTGTTTATCCATCGAGAATGTGATGACGCCCTTACATTTACGCAAGTTTTCTCGCATATTAGTGACATATTGTAATGTTATAAGATTGTCTGCAACCATAAGCTGGCTGGGAGAAATTTTCATTGCTTGCAAAACGCTACACGCCACCCGTCACTTGAACAATTACGCGCTCGGGCAAAATAATCTTTGTTATTTTAATGTTGTTATTCAAAGTTGCTTACCATATTCTATGTCTCAGTTCAGTCGTGAAAATAATATATAACCAGTTGGGTATTATTGAATTTTTCTTACTTGAATCCCTAGAAGACATTTCTTGTAATAGCTTGGATACTGTATTTGTGCCCGGCGTATGCCAAAAGGCTAACCACCTATATAAAAACGTAACTGGTGAAACGTTGGAGTGCACTACACTCCTCTGCGTACCTCTACCCGGACTACAGACGTGATGTTATGTTTTTTTTAAATGCATAGTTCCATATATTAATCCACAGTAGAGGACTGCGTGTGGATGTGGACACATAGTCCTCATTAGATGAGGGCTATTTCCAACAGTGATGGTATCAGTAACCCACGTTGAATACTATCTTAAAGGTACCTATGTAAAGATTAAAGCATTAGATTTATAAATACTTACAAAAGCTTCTAATTAACAATCCACCCCTATGATTGGTGACGCTAAGCTTTTTATATTTTTCTACTTAAATAATGAAGATACGTGTTGTAATTATCTTACAAGTTCCACGGCTTGCAATTAGACGGGGAACGCTTGAGGCTCGAGCTATCAGAGAAACGCATAAGTTGAACCCATATACACTCTAATCATTGATATTTATTGTGATAGCAACTTATTGCGACTTAACAGATAATGAATATACTATTCTTTAGTAATGTAGAATGAATACACTGTATACGCATCACATCACCCTGTGATACTCCATCAAGCATATTGATAGTCATTTACACACGATATATCATTATGTACTTGTATATAAAGTGTTGACTTGATGAGTGAGCATGAACATCATGTAACTGTTCCTCGAGAATGTAATCATACTGTGTAAACGTTACTTCGTTGTTTTGCAATGTTTTATGATTTAATCAAGTTTTCCTTTACCACAGCATGCTTGCATTATGTGTTGTATGTGATCGAAAACAATATGATATTGAACTGTGTTTAGAATAGCGTATCAGATGTTTTTTTTTATGTAGTATAATTAATGTCACGTACATTTCGACCTGGCTGCAGCTGTTATATTACTTGATGTTAGATATTCTTCGGCTACGTAAAAATACAACCATCCTGTCAGTTTTAAATTAAAAATATTTTTAAATAGAAAATGAACATAGAAGGGTGCCTACGTCTATCAGCTCTTCGGGAATTATAGATGTAACGTTACATTTTTTAATCAGCATGGAAAATATATATGTTCAAACACATTAATATTAGAGAAAACTACCTAGGAGTAGTATCTCTGTGGCCAGCTTCGGACAGAATAAACTGCTACTTGTACTGACACTGATATATACTAACAAAATTAATATTACTTAAAGTCCCATTATTGTAGCCCTGTCACCAGTTAATAACAAATAACCTCACTAAAAACGAATGCAAGCGGCAACTCGTAACTGTTGACTGTTCGGTTGCCAAGAAATAAATAATGACGGCTTATATAGCGAAAAAAAAATCCCCCACGTTTTAGTGCGACGTCGCCCTGCTTGTAAGAATTGTATTGTAAAATAAATTTAATAAGAAATGGATACTAGCGTCGACAAAGGCGTCAATTTACGATTCGCAGTTACTTGTGACTGCGATGGTAAGGTTTTTGTAAAACTAGTATGTTTATGTTGGATGTTAGTGAACATGTCTTAGAGTTAAAAAATAAATTCTGTCATACAGGCCTACAGGAGACTCAGAGGTCACTGAAATCAGCGTGTATGTATTAAAATATTGATGTATGTAGAAGAAGCACATCGGATGTACGTATATAGAAAGAAATATTTATCACTCGGTATTTTCTGCCGGCTTCTTAAAGGTAATTTATTTTACGATTAATTATATTGCCAAGTGTTAAGACAGCCAGAAGCAGGCAAATATTTGTGTTAATATAAACTCAGCCGCTTCACTGGAATACTTATAAGTTCTGTATTACAATATAACAATATTATTATTTATGAATAGTGTTTGAAATGGTGTTAAAGAACTGTTTAGAAAATCAGAAGTCATAATGTAAGTATATGGATGATTTATTTTATAAAATAACATTCGAGTGCAAAGAGGCATCAAAACTTTATAAACATGTCACAGAACAAAAACTTTAGTAACACTCCAATAATCCGTTTGTTCGATCCGCCACCACTCTGCTGACTTCTACATATAAAATCACCAAGAGTTTCACTAGTCTCATTCGTACCATAGCCTTCGATACGTGTGCATTCTATAATACTGTACATCGATCAGTGCGGTGTATTAAATATAACAAAGCTTGTGTTGTTATCAAGAAATCGAAATGGCGGCAAAGGTGATATCATCTTGTGTTTCATTTTAAATTTAAATGTGATTCTTTTCCTAATTGTTTGGAAACAGACGTTCGATCACCTGGTCTGTACCTGATACTGTTGGGTATTTTTATCTTGAAATATATAGTAAGTAGTGGCTTAGAGCTTGGAATTGTCCGCGGTGTATGGCAATAGGCTCACCACCTGGGACGTAAACACCTCAGGTGAGTCAAGGGAGTGTATTACACTCCTCTGCCGACCTTTTCGCAGATCACAGACGTAATGGTTATTTTCTAACTTGCGTTAGTTATGTTACTGATATTCAACTAGCACTTTGCTTTTTTTAACGTAAACTATATTTTGATTTGTCGGAACAGAGTAACAATACATTTTCCAACCCGTGCCGGGATACAGGGTATTGTAAGAGACTATAAAACCCGGCGCTGGCAGACTGCGGTATGATGCGGTCTGCCTAGACACAGTAAATGCTTTGGCCGCCTATGGTCAGCAACGTATGCGATCCCCAATCTGAACACGGGGGCGTGGGGATTATGGGTATATGAGCAGAACTCCTCAGGGAATATCTAAGTTCATAATAGGTTTGCAATAGGCTGATGATGATGATATTTTACAGATCTTATTAATAGCTTCAGTGTTCGTGTCCTGTGTGTACGGACGGGTATTCACATACGTGAGACCGCTTGACCTGCAGCCGGTCCGGGTTTCCCCGCACGCTCAGCCCAAGATCGGCCTGGGTTACCACCACATATCCGAAGACGAACACGTTGATTATTACGTAAGTAAAACTTTCACGAGCTATAAGTTTTAAACGAATGAACTATTTACGGTTTATGAATTTTATGAACATTTCTTAAACGTTATAATAAATGTTTAATAAATGAAATACAATTATTTTGAAACATAAATGATCAACGAGGCACTGAATTAAAGATCTTTGTACACCTGGTTTCCATGACATTTTTACAGCGCTATCATTAGTTGCAATTATTTGTGGATTTACTAAAGCCTTCCTTCAAACTGCTGTCTATCCTTCTGCGTTCCTGCTCTGTTGTTGTTCTTGTTGGGTTACACGTGTGAATAGCAAAGAATTGAACTCTTACAACTTGACCTCTGTTTCTTGTCACGTTCTACTGCGTTTTAACGGTTCATGTCACCAACTGATTGCACTTTCGTTTATACCTTCGATGGGTTTAATGCATCGTTTAATCTAGGCACT
>DWTO01003457.1:0-12566 GCA_018244755.1 Jemadia pseudognetus | reverse complement strand
CCATGGGCGGCAGTATCCACTTACCATCAGGTGGACTGCATGCTCGCCTGCTACTTCCATATTATAAAAAAAAAAAAGACAATGTACAAATTTAAGGCAGTTGCATATATCCTTTCTCAAAAATTGAATGCTACGTATATAATGGAAATGGAAAGTTCTAGAAACAGTCCATAACCAAGTTGACATAGTGATAGATTATCTTTATTAATTTTTTTGGTACCAATATATCGTAAATTATAATTTGTATACAATTATGACAATCGTTTATTAATTGTGGTGTAGTATTGTTGCTATTAATACATATATTCAGTTTTAGATATACCAAAGTTACTTGAACTTATCCGAAACACATTATTCATATCTATCTATATTTATTATAAAATAATCAAACATTGTAATCCATACAAGAAATAAGTGATGTAGATTTTTATCCTTTTGACCATAGGTATCATGTATCTACAATTTTACTTTGACATTTATACTGTCAAACTTACGGGGGAAACCGCGTTACTGACATTTCAATTAAATATTTCTTTCGAATTGAAAAACAATACAGAATACCGCCTTTTAAAAATAATGAATCATTTTCTGAAATATAAACAAATAACTGGAAGAAAGAAATTAAATACACTTCTCTCCGGGTAATTAATTAAAATTCAAGGGCTAAAATATTTTTACATCGACATTTACATGCTTATCGATTCGTGTAGTCACTCAACATGTCAAAATCGCAATTACGATCATGGATGTTCGTCCCTTTCCATGACCACTCCTCAGTCTGCCATCAGGTGTGCCGCCAGCCGGGCACCGCACTCGCTGGCCCAGTACACGCCGCCACAGCTGCTGCTCAGGGCCCAGACATATGGCGTGAAGAACTCCTCAGGGCGCTCCTCTTCCTCATATTTGAACTTCAAGTCGGGGAATTTCTGCAACGAAAACGTACTATAACACGGAGAAATTAACACGACAGGTATAACGAACGCGCTTCAGTGCCCAGAGTATGGACAGTAACGATCATAACGAGGGGACCAGTTCTTCGAGTTATGTCTTACTGCGTATGTGGGCCTCCATCAACACCCGCCAATTTCCGCTCGCTTCGCTTCGCATTGCCACCCCTTTTATCATTCTACTGTTGGGCACAACTCCTCTTTTACAATGAGAAGAAAGGTTGGGTTAACACACTTTGTTCTCTACATTATGGAGATCTTTTAGGTGAATAGATTTTCTCCCGATATTTTTCTCTAGTTACAAAAAAGTTTTGCACTGGTGTGTCCTGAAATAGAGCATCACCCGAAATAGCCTTGCTTTGAAGATTCCCAGATTATAAGTGTGCAGAAACACAGCTACTGTCACAGTATTCCAGTCTTTAGCTATCTATATAAGAAATATGAAACCAAACTTAATCTTAAAAAACCCATTTTCAGCCCGAAATTCTCGGAGCGGGAAGCTGAATTCTCAAACCACTAACCTGTCAAAGCCAATAAATTCCTCCACACACTGTCACCTACATATTTAGAGTTTGAGTTGTCAGTCGAATTTATGTCTCTCACCTTTAATCTATCACTAGACCACTGCTCAGCACTTTTCTTGATGCTCTGTAGTACTTCCGTCACACCGAGGTCCCCTCCAGCACCCTCCTGCACCCTTTGTAGCCTGGTCGAGAAGTAACCTATCACCTGTGTCCAATAAATACAGACAATTAGTACAGACAATGAAATAAATGTGCAATAGTGCAAAGTATAAAAATAGTGAGTTATTTCTATTCACAGTTGTAGATAAATATAAAACCACAAATTTCAAGTTAGAAAAACCCAATAACACTTTGTGAATCCAACTACCCAATTTGTGCATAGATCCAGAATATATTGTTTTGCAGTAGCGCTTGCAACCACTCAACCAATAATGCAGTTGGAATGCATGCAGGTTATTAAACCATGAGGTAGCCTTTTAAAAGAGGTTTTTGATACTTGAAATACTTGAAACAGGTAAAAACTATTCACAGTCACTGACCATTTCAATGTTCTGCGCAATGTGGTGGTGCGCGTGCTGCTGGAACAGCTGCCGCTTGTGGAGCAGCGCGTACACCAGGTTCAGGTTGTTGGTGAGCTGGTGCGTGAGGCACGAGTTGATGATCTCCAGCAGCATGCGGAGCACGTCGTCCAGCACTGCTATATGCTCCATCTGGAATCCCATTTGTATGTACCTTGAAAGGCGTTGTTGACAGACTTTTTTTTGCCATAACGCCAGATCTTTTACAGAGTAGGTGAAGAACGTTAATTGCCAAATATCTGATAACATGCAGCCAATTTATAACATATTATGTTTATGTAGGCTAAATGACCTTACATGTTCAAAAGCAAATATTAAATATTAAATAACCTATCCGTAGAATAAAGTTACTTCTGCATAATCATCACTTTACAGGAGAGTGATTTGAAATTTTTCAAGCGCAAAATGATGATCAACATTTTTCTTAATTATTCTAGAGGATTGATTTAATTTGATTTAAAACAGTTTTTTTGGTATTTTTGAATGTTTATGTAAATGTGACGGTTTATTATAGAAATGCATATCACCGTATTCTTTGGATTAATAAATCACATGTAACTTTATTCTACTGGTATCTTCGAAACTACATAACTTTAAGAAAAAAATATTTTTCTAATACAATATATAGGTCACCTTAGTTTTATAACTACAATAAAAACGATTTGGTATCATAATCACACATACCTTTGTTCTTCGCATAGGTCGAATTATCACACTAGGTTCCTTACGGCGTATACAGAGACCACTGAATACCGAATATCTTTATCGTTACACCCCTGACGTGCTTCATATATAGTTATTTCTTTCTTTTATTTGAAATACAATAAAAATATATTTTATTTTTGAAATCTTATTTGATACCTACGTACGTACCTACGTATAAATAGGTATAAGAAATATAATAAGTAACAATTTTTATTATGTAACAAAGTGTTTGACAATGAATCGCCAAGCATATTTAACTGAAAATATACAAAGTTAATTTAGTGACAAAGCTTACATACAATCCCAACATCAGTTTAAAATAATATTTTCTTTGATACCAAAAAAAGTCATAAAATTTCATTTCGTATATTAGACGCGTTGTAGTATTACCGACGCGATGTAAGTCCGGCGAGACATTTGCAAATGAATTTTTGTACTCACTTTTGAATCGATGATAAAATATAAAAAGCGGGGTAAAGTAATGCGAATAAACCCTTTCAGTGTTCAAAGCGGGGCTCGGAATCCTCATTGAAAAACGGTCCGCGGGTCAGGACGCCAGAGTTCTCCCTGAGCACGCATGACGTCCTCTATATAACAAGAACTTCCAATACGGACATGAAAACCTTTCTTTGTTAATTACACGAACTGAAAAACGCACTTTGGCACATTATACTACGTATGAAATGGGAACGTCACGCTTGTAATTTCCGAAGAGGTAGGCAGAGGAATGTAGAACACTCCCACGTTTCACCAGTTACGTTTACATCCCAGTATGGAATAGGTGGAGTGTCTATTGCTATACACCGGGCACATATCTAGACTCCGAGCCACTACGAGAAGATCTGAATTAGAAAAATTAAAGGTCAAGGACTGACCCGGGATTTGAACACAGGACTTGCCGATCGACAGTCGCGCTTATGCAGTATGCCAACACATAATTGTAAACTTTCGTAAATGATTGAGGTAAAAAATTTAAACCAGACATAAGAGTTAAACTGGATAAAACCATTTCAAAAGAATAATTCGTGAACATTGAGAGTACCTACTACACGCCTATCCCTTTAGGGAAATGCAAACGTGATGTTTTGATAGTGTAAAAAAAAACTTTACACTCAAAATATATTTTTGGACAGGGACTACTAGAAATTAACTCTTGAGCAATCACATTCGCTCTGAAACAATTACGTGACTGTAAATATTCTAGCACTTAAAAGTACATAAAAGACTGTACAGTATAATAACAAAGATATTTAAGAGATAAAAGAGCGCAGAGCCGCACGCAATAAGAGAGATATCGGAGGAGGCTCGCACAAACCTAGCTCAGCCGCGCGTATCTAGACACCGCGAACGGCGGAATTAAATTAATCCGCGTTGTAAAATTTTCACTTGCCACCTTATCTCGCGCAGTATTGTCGCTTTATTGTGCCTGCCCGGGTACCATTAGCGAAAATGTCAGCGTCGGTATTGTATCGCGCCGCGGCCGGCACAATGATGGCCGCTCGACCCCGCCCCGCCGCGCGGCGAAACAAATTTCAGCGCCTATAATAAACGAGCACGTGAATAATGTGAGAGCCTTATTTGATGCAAATTTTTGAATACACACACCTATGTTTCATATGTGCTACATTGTACCGTAAATATATATGAATGTGTGTGTTAAATGATTTGACCTGTGTTGTGACATATACGTATGTTGTACCGTTTCTACATATGTTCAAGCCAGATCCCTCACGGGGTAGGCAGAGAGCACCAGGTGACAAATATATCTATCCTTACAGACCTGCGTTACTTTTTCTACATTCATCACTCTATACATGCATGCCGGTTTCGGAGACTTCTGACTCCCCATCAGCCAGTGTCTGGCTTGTTTGATCAAGATAGGTGAGTCTTGGCCTCCCTCGGCACCTGCGTCCATCAACTTATGCACTGTATATCAGCTTCGTCATTCTTTCATCAGCCATTCTCTCAACATGTTATACCAATATACCAACACATGGCTTCAAGACTCCACGATTTAGTATCACTAACATCGTCCATGGCGCAGTCCACTGCTGGACAGAGGCCACCTGAGGCGGAGTCTTATCCATTATCCTTACGCTGGGCTGACTGGGAATCATGGTTTTGTATATACAAGTCTAAATGACAAATATGTACTTTGAAAATCGAGATAATTCCATGCTTTTTATCACTTCGCGTTATTTTCTTGTATTCTTGTTTCAAAAACGTCATAACTACTATTTTTTATATTCATCTTATCATATCGTGACACAAAACATTGCCATTAAAAATACACACATGTTAATAATAAATGACAATGTTTAAATCCGCATCTATTCGCACGCTAGCGTGTTACACATCACGAAACGTACTAAAAGCAGAGCCACAGAATACATGAATGAGTGAACAAACACTTTTACGATGTTCGTCGTATACGTTACATCTCAGGGATTCCTCGCGTGCGAGTGAGGAAATCTCGCGCGTCCACGACATTCTGCTCACGTTGCGAATGAGTGGCCGACAAAGGGAAAAAGGGCTTGCATACCTTATTACCACCTTTTTGCAAATCCCTACTTATGTGAGACACGACACACTCGTAATTTCAAATAAAGAACAAAGTGTACGTGACGACAACAAAGTTTGTATCATAAAGTACACTTTCAAGAAATCTGCGATAGTAATTTTCATAAAAACGACAAGTGAAGCGCATGGCTCGCGTGTGAACATCGCAAAAATTAATTTACTACAGATATAAGAAAAATGTTTTTAACGTAGTATAATGGTTTAAGGTTTGAGAAATATGGTTTAACCGTAAGAAAATGTGATTACCGTTACATACCTACTATATAGATACTCATACTACCTAATAGATACTAATTTAAAATTCTGTAAAAACTTCGACTAATTTTTCTTATTTAATTTTCACCCTCATCATTAGCAAGAGAGGATATAAAAAATGCTTTAAAAACATCGAGTCAACTTGAACACCGAAAATATTACCGGGCACGATTTTGCAAATTTTTCCTGCATATTTTTCTACGTCTGAATGTCACCGCGAGTTTCTTTGCAATTAATCAGAAAGTCAATGAGCCGTTCTGTTTGGACATATCTGATGAACAATCCTTCCCTAGAGCTTCGCCAGGAGTATTAAGTGGCGTAATCGAAAGCTACTTTTGTTCAATGGATGTTGACATTTCTGAACACAAAGTTCTATATACAAAGTACATCCTTTTTGGAAATAATCTTATATATTTTCTAAGCGGAGAAATTTTCCAAGTTATTAGGTGTATTGTATGCAATAATTTTGAAATATAAATAACGTCTTGTATAGATATAAACAAAACAGAAACGACCACAATATTATACAAAAAAGTTATAAATAACTCGGAAAGCTAAATATCCCTTTTCCATTAAATTTACTACACTGCCCACTTCTGCGAATTGAGCTTGACCCGAAATATATTTTTATATTCGCGTAAACATTAAAGAATTGTGATAAATTAAAAATATAATTTCATTATTTACATTTGTCCCCGAGACAAAGGCGATTTACGAAGCTCAAAAATGCTCAGTTCACTGAACCCATAAAGTACTCTCGAATAAGGAAACGGAGAGGAAGTGGAACGAAAAACAATGTTGGTATTTATTGCTTTTATCTTATTTGCATGCAATTCGGTGTATATCTGCCCCCCACTGTACACGATGACGCGTATTGCCTTCCGACATGTTTATAGAATATTTACTCATAAACATGCAGATTGCGGATGGGACGCGTTTTTATGTAAAAAAGAAGAGAGGGGCGCCATTTTATTTATAGCCCCTTGACTTCAGCGCGTCACAGTGAGGGATTGCTTACTGTGCATATCAGAATTGAGCCGATAAAGCCTCTGGCATATTTCATGCAATTTCGTTACGCTGTAGTGAAGAGAGTGCAATTTTTATAAGTAGCGCGGTCGCGCTATACGCGGCGGTAAATGTTGAAGTCAGTTCTGTTTATCATTTGATAAATGAAATCCAAAGATTATTTACTACAATTCCATATTATTGTTTTCTTTACAATTTTTTTTTAATGTTTGTTTTAATGTATTCAAGCAGGATAACATTTAAAACAAATAGCTTCATAATAGGTATACTAGGTTTCGTTAAACTCTTATGCACAACTTTGTTTACCTAAGTTGTGCCGTTTCTGATAAATTAAATGTTATTTTTCAGTGATAAATAGAACGTAATGTCGGTGGACGACTTTGTAAAGGTTAACGAGAACATTACATATTGTTCCAACGAACTTTAATTAAAGTTTTTTTATACTTTAAAGTTTTTCACACCAAAAAATGTACTAAAAATAGGCTTCCAAGAACTCATCCACAACAACAAAAATTTAAAGCGTATATTTATGTAAAATAAAAGTAAGCAATACAATTATTTAAAAAAAATATTTTAAAAATTAATTATGAAATAGTTTAGATTGAATCCCTTGTTACATTCTTTGCTTAATTATAAACAGTATTTTAATGTGATTATATTAGTATAAAATGTTTATATTTTTACTTAAAATGAGTAGAACTAATGTCAACGACTTACCAAACAATCATCGCCTGTTTTTCTATTTCGGTCTATCTGTGTCCTGCGTTGAAGTGTACTCAATTCAGATACCATCCAACTCAGTTTTCGACAGTGCGGCCGACTTCAATTTAACATAAGTATTATAGTTCGTCTTAAATTATCTCATCGTCAAAAACCAAATTAAATGTCAATTATTATTACTACATCACCACGCCATTGTCCCTAATAGAGTAGGCAGAGAGCACCGAGAGGAAAATATCTCGATAAATGCAGAAGAAGAAAATCAAATCAATAATGATGCAATTACTTTACCCTTGGTACTGTTAAGACTAATTCTTAATTCTTATTTAAATTTTCTATACATTTTCTTTACGCTACTTTTTGTTGATAGATCAGAGACAACACAAGCGAGCGTTAAAACAGTTCGCTCCTCCGCGTTGTGAAGCAACATATTTTGCACTGGGGAGTTACCCATAATTGCTATGCTCCTTAAGTTAAGTATAACTTACATCGATAAATGTATTTGAGTACTCATTAAATTCTAAGAGAGTTTGGTTTTATCTGAAAATAATAATAAGGGCATAATAATATTCGTAATATGCAAATATCGGCATAGAAAGATTTGGCGTACGCTCTGTCGGTTCTGTCCGAAGGCTGGCAAAACGATATAATAAGAATTAACAATTATCATTATTTTAAGAGTAAGTACATTCTATCTATGTTTTACCATACAATTTTTTCAACCCTTCCGTAATTTCGGCATCGGACACGGGACTCCTCCCAAAACGGAGACCCTAGAATAAGTCTATGTGTCAAACACATGATTTGCGTTCCAAATACTCGTATAAAATACAGGCAAACAATATTTAAAATTGTATTTTATATTCTTTGATGCAAATAATTAAATTAACGCTTAACTCAGAACACTGTCTTAACAAGGAATGTTTAATATTGCCTCTTATAACTCTAAGGAAATATTTTGTAAAGAGTACTTCGAAACAAAAGTAACTTTATTTATTCATTGTAAATATTCATGTACTCAGATTTTTTTAAATCGCGCCTTTCTGGCGCCTTTAAATAAATATAATAAATCCTAATGTTTCCGTTTTATTTCAAAATACATATGTCTATAAAATAATAATATTATACCATTAGTCCAAGTCTACTACGGGACAGACAGTGCACTGAGTGTAAAACACAATATTCATAAAAACCATTCATCATTCTACTCCTTGATGCATATCGATTTTAAATAAATAAATTACAAAAATAAACATAAATATAATGATGTAAAAAATGAAAGAAATTAATTAAACTAATTTTAAATTTAATAGACTTTGACTTGACTGCCTCGTTGGTCGTGTTGGTTGCAAGTGCGACTGCCGAACGGGAGGTCCCGGGTTCGATTCCCGGGTCGAACACTACAAAATTTTCTAATTTAGATTTTCTAGTAGTGGTTCGGAGTCTGGATTTGTGCCTGACGCATGACAATAGGCTCACCACCTATTCCATAGTGGGACGTAAACGTAAACTGGTGACACGTGGGAGTGTTCTGCATTCCTCTGCCTACCTCTTCGGGGATTACAGGCCTGAAGTTACGTGTATGTTATATAAGAAATAAGGTTACAAATTTACACTTAACATTCAGAGTATCATCGGTTTTGTAGACGTATTTTAGCAATTAGATAAATAAAGAAATAGATAAACACTTAACTGTATTCTTTATACACTGTGTGATTGAAACCTGCGGTAGCACGGAGTTTCTATTTGTGCCAGATGTACATATATTATGTATATAATAGACTCATCACATATTACATACGACTCTTTACATAACTGGTTAAAAATTGGGATTACCTCATTCCTCTGCCTTCACAGACAGCCACACAGACCTTCACAGAACCATGTCAGACCAGTACGGACATCGATACTTGGCTCTCGGTGACCTCTGCCTACCCTGTAAAGAAGTTGGCGTGACAATATAGTAAAAATAACATTATGTATATTAATAATCCCACGCGTGTTTATGTGACTCAGAGCAAGTTAATTAGACTCAGACATCATTTAAGAGAAGTATTTAAAAATTCATGTAGCTAATTTATCTGCCAAATTTAATTTCGGGTCCTTAGCTACTCCAAGGTCAGACGCGGTTGTTAAATAGATTTACGTTGCGCACAGACAATTTTACGGTCCTTAAACTTTAATAGTTCTTTTTCTAATTTTGGACGCTGAGCAAATATTTCTACTTATGTTTCAAGTCAATTATTTGAGTATTGTTGCTATTAAGCCATATCGCAAAATAACGCATTACCGATTTAAATTCAATGATGTCTGTAAGTGAAGAGAATCCTTTATATTTCAATTCGATGTATTTTTCTATATGAAAACAACAGAAAATGAGAGGTAAGAGAAAATAGAAGGCGAGGAGACAGCAGTCACACGTGGTCGCCGGCTCTCATGCAGTTTGCTACCAATTTCGTATAGATCTATCGCATACGAACTATTTGTCTCAGTTATGTTAAAATAAAATATATTGTTAATTAAATTCTTCGTTAATATTAATTGGTAAGCAGACTGCAGAAATAGAACTCTAAGTAACTTAGGCAAAGTTTAACATCAGCTTGAGTCCAATGCTGGATATAGGGTCAACTTAAGGGGTTTTTACTATAGTCCCCACGCTGGTCATACGGTTTGGGGATCGCAGAAACCAGCTTCTTGCACCGCCTACGCTGCTGCCCAGTTCCTATAAGTTAATAGGAACACATTATGAGTATAAGTATGATCACTTGTAATCACCACACAAAAAGTCCTAAAATGTATTCAACCGCTAATTGTTATATACATGCGTAAGCTAAATATGCACATATATTTACATGTATGAATGCATAAAACAAATATATACTTTAGCTGTGCATTGACGTCTTAAGGATACATTATATTGTGTTTTGCACGTAAAGTTTTATGAATGGTAATTCAGTTTGTACTTGATTAGATCATCAGTAATTTCTAACATATTTGCCACCTTCCCGACCACGTAGCGAAACTATACGGTATAATATATTCAACTCTCTGTTTAAAATGCGTTATCTTCATTTTTTTCATTGTTTTGATGAGGTACCAGGCTCACCGCCTATTCCTTGATTAAATGCAAACATAACTGGTGAAACGTGGGGGTGGAATCATTTGCCTAACTCTTTGCGGATTACATGCTTGATGTTACGCTTTTTTTATAGGGCTCTAACCACATTTTAAACTCTGCAAAGGATCAAACCTTCTATTGATCATCAATATTACGTGCCTATACATAAGCTATTAATATTTACCTACTAGTGAACGTATTAAGCCTTCCTTATAGCTATTAGAAGACAATCATAAAATATATTACATTACGATTAGGTGAATACAAGATATGTCTATTGCCAAACGATGTTAAGGACAATAAATATGTGAGGTTTTTCCGCTTTTTACGTTATTAGTCATATTTCTATAACGGAAAAGCCGAAGCCATTCGGAAATTATAATATGATGCGTCTTTTTTGTATCGTTATTTATCATCAGAGAATTATAAATAATAAGAGTACATTAAACATTTATTATTATCACAATAATGAAGAATAAAATTTTGATTACATGGCAAAGTACTATTTTAGAAAAGACGTAACATCACGCCTGTTATCCCCGAAGAGGTAGGCAGAGGAGTGTAGAACACTCCCACGCTTCACCAATTATGTTTACGTCCCAGTATGGATTAGGTGGTGAGCCTATTGCCATGTACCAGGCACTACTAGAAAATGTAATCTAATTATATATACTGCATGTTAACATATGATACACAAGAACTAATTACATAATATGAGATATTTGATGTTATGCAATCATAGTAATCAAAAGTTTTAATTGGTGTTCTGAATACTCGCCATGATATGAATAGTATATTAACATCACAATTTACGTCATTACAGAGCCGGTATAATTAATTGACCTAATAATATATTTTACACATGACCTACTCAACATAACCTTTCTCACATTAAGTTGGCTTAAAGAGATGTCTTGTACGGATAAGCCCGTCTTTGTACATAATACTACTATTAAACTTTATTGTTCGTGTACAATACAGACGTTAATAATACTATTGTATTACTGAATACCGTAATATGTCATATTTATGCGCCTCGTTACTCGTAATATATGTGTATTTAATTACAATTAGTAGACCTCATTTTCATGATATTTCTTTTTCTCTTTAAGTTATGTTTCTCTTACTTACTACTTTTACTCTATCAATACTATATTATCATTACTTTTTATTGTTGTAATGTATACTTTATTACCATTCTCTTCCTAATTTCTGAACACCTTAATTTCTTTTTCAAATTGTATTGATTTTACACATTATGATTGTCTGGCAGAAAGCCCTTCACGTTCGATAAGGACACCTATTGCAAGCTTCTAATTTTTTATATACTATGTAAAAAATTCATGAATTCTAATGAACATTATAGTATATTACGATATATTGAATTATTTTCATATGTCTATATGCTTGTCCACAGCATCTCCAAGTGCTCTAAAAGATGAGAACAGGTCGCTGAGCTGTGGCCTGAAGCTGCGGCGCTGGTGTCGGAGCCGCCGCTGCCAACTCTGGCGTCTGCTACTTCTGCCCTTCATCCCAATCCTGGCTCTCATCGTCCAGACCACGCTATCTTTGAGGAATAGTCTCACAAACGGCAAGGAAGTCACCGAGGTTGAAGAACAGGTAACTATGATGAAACAAGGCACAGAAAGCTTCATTTGAACAAATAAATAGTATCAATCCAATCCATAATAACAGAATTATTAACTATACACGTATATATAACGTTCCATGTAATAATATATATTTATTTCATTATTATTATCTTTTTATCACAAAAAGTACTAAGAATACTAATAATAATATTTTATCAGAAAAAATAGGTTATCTGTATTTCTTCTGGTTTTGTAAGATTAAAATTTGCAGTTTAGTAAGCTTAAATTTGCCAAGCCAAACATATAACTCTCGTCTGAATTTGCGCCCGGTATGACATTAGATTCACCACCTTCTCCATGAAGGAACGTAAGCGTAACTGGTGAAACATGGGAATGTACTGCACTCGTCTGTCTAACTCTTTCGGGCTTATACGCGCGATTGTCCGTTTTCAAAATAAAATTAAAACAATTTCACTCCTATAAAGTAGGCGAATGTAATAGGTACACTCCCACGTTATAGG
>DWTO01003456.1:0-12570 GCA_018244755.1 Jemadia pseudognetus | reverse complement strand
AGTGAACATCCTTGCTGGTCCCTGGGAAATTCTCGTACTGATACCTTTCCTTATAGTACTTAACGGCAGCAGGGTTGAAGAAGTCCAGGTACGAAGAGGCGCCTGGCCAACACCAACCTGAAACAAATGCATTGTTTAGATGTTACTGTTATAATTACCTTCACATTCAATTTTAGTAAACATGTAAAACATGTATAGCTCAATACTTTAAATAAAAATTGAAGCCAATACTTAATGCATGGTGTATCATTATGATAGTGAATCCTTACATTCTTGTATTGTAGAACATGACTTCCCATTTCTAATTAAAAAATTGTAAGCCAACAGTCACCTGTGTGGATCATGTGTGACCTAGTAGACTTCACTTACCATGGAGAACATTATGGAGAAGCTTAAATTGTGTAGATTTCTCGTAAGGTTTCCTTTACTGCTGTTATACTATGTTATGTTTATTCTTGAAAAATGTTAATTATATGTATAATTTAGGAATCAGTTTTGTACTCTTTCTTATTTATAAATAAGTACTACCACAATAAATTTAAGTTACTTTTCCCATATTTGAACACAATTGTTGATAGATATTTTTACACATATAAATAGGCACACATTAATATCCGATACAATTTAACAGTTAAATCACCTAATGTGGGATTGTGAGTGTAAAAGCATGATGTTTGCAGCAGGTTGAATTATGTTTAACATACCAACCTTCATATATGTTTCCAGCCTTATCTTTAACGTACAGGTTCAAGGCAGTAGCCTCCTCGTGCACGAAGTAACCAGCCTCTCTCTTGATGTGAGGGTCAATAATGATGACCAGCTTCCTGCCCTTGGCGGTCAAGTTTGCCACCATTTCCGTAGGATTGGCGAACTTTATCGGGTCCCAGGTGAAATATCTGCGACATTCAAATTCCGCTTTGAAAACACATTGTCATCGTCTTCTACAAAAGCTTTAAAGCTTAAAATGCTTTAATTTGTGATGTGAATATAGCTATACTATTATATGTAGTTTTTACCGGTGGCTTGCCTTGCGCCAGTTTTATCTATGTTATATCTGAACAGCCTGACATGTACATTTTATAGTCAGCAATTTATGTGCATTCAACGTCACGTCTGTAATCGCCGAAGAGGTAGGCAGAGGAATGTAGTACTACACTCCCACATTTCACCAGTTACGCTTACGTCCCAATATGGAATAGGTAGTGAGCCTATTGCCAAACACTGGCTATGTGCATTGAAATTCAAATTTATGTCCATGTAAACCCATGCCATATATCATTTATTGTCATCTATAATTTACTATGAACAAATTGTTACATTTAATTACATTTCCATCAATCAAATATCGTATAGGTCTCACTCCATAGATATTTGTACTCATTCGAGCGACTCCATTTAATCCAGCGACCTATGGAAAATGCATAATGTTTAGTGACTGCATGTATGTGTGTGTGCGTGCGCGACGGACTGACTTCTTGCGGTCGGTGTACTCGATGTCGAGCCACAGCACGTCGGCGGGGATGTCGTGCGCGTCGAAGTTGTCGCTGACGGCGCGCACGTCCGCCTCGTCCACGTAGTTCCAGCGCGACTGGTGGTAAGCCAGCGAGAACCTCTGCCGACAACACAGTACCATCCGGCTCGAGTCCCATTTTTAATTATTATCAGCCCATAATCCATTAGCAGTATTCCGAAGCAGCATATTAATAATTTTGTGATTATCAGACAAATATAGGCAATACATTCCGTACATGACATGGAAAAGCAGAACGAGGGAGTCACACGAGAGATGAAGTGCACTAAACGTCATCAACTAAAACATAATACGATCACAGATCTGCTACATAGAAGAGATATATTTAGAAATAGGCGGATCCTTCGATCAGATCTCTTTCTGTTCCCTAATTTTAATTCGTATTTGTTTGCCATGATCATCTTATTGCAGTCCACTATTAGAAATAGACCTTCCTTGAAAGGGTTACCCCTCAGTGGATTTTGGACACAAGCCCATAATCCCGACGCTGGGACGTGCGAATTTGAGGATCACACTTTGCACATAATGAAATAAATTAGGCGAACTCACGGGCGGTATCTGCGCCACCCCGGTGAGGCGGCTGTACTGGCGGAACACCCGGTTGGGAGTGTCGCCCATCATGACGAACACGTCCACTATTCCAGACTCACTCATGAACCTATGCAAAAAAGCATACATATTTTTATTTTACGCTAAATATACTAGTGAGGAAGTCCGTTAGTTATTTCTTGGTTATCTGTATACAGTGCTTATTGCCACAGGATACTAGTAACCGAATAGTATTGGTGTTTGTTCTGTATATGGGAGTAAAAAATATCTATGTAAGTATATAATTATATGCATATATGTATGAAGTTTATTAGTAATTTATCAATTAGCATAACATAAAGCTTTATTGATACTCGTGCTGGGAACTGATGGCCTTGTGTAAAGATGACCCTAGATATCATTGTTAGTTTAGTAAAATAAAAAAAAGTAAAAGAAACATAACATCACACCCGTAATCCCCGAAGAGGTAGGGAAAGGAATGTATTACACTCCCACAATTCACCAGTTCCGTTTACGTCTCACTATAAGTGATGAGCCTATAAATCGGGGACATTTCCAAACTCTGAGCTACTACTAAAAAATATAAATTAGAAAAATCCAGTAGTGTCCGACCCGGGATTTGAATCCAGGACTTCCCGATCGGCAGTCGCGCATACAACCGACACGGCCAACGAGACAGTCAAGTCAGTTAGTTTAATAAAATAATATGAAATAATGAGCAATTTTTACAAGCCACACATTACCGAGCGTCAATATTTTTCTTGTTCCCGCCCGTGACGAGGTTGACGAGGGAGGACACGACGGTCGCGTCATTGTAGTTGACCACGTCCACCCACGTCTCCGCCGAGTTCTGCCAGAACACGCCCACGGTGCGTTTAGACCTGTTCGTGAAACAAATCATTTGTGTGGGCCTCTGGATTGTAAAAAGTACAATACAATTATTGTTTTATTAATACAGTAAAACGAAAAAAATACAATGTTTATGGATGAAAAAATATAAGACACGCGGTCTTACAAGTAACAAGCGATCCCTTCCAGACAGCCTTCGGATAGGAGCGACGGCGTCGCTGCGGCCGCGCGCGCGGACTGTAGCAACTCACCCGTGCGCGTACACGACGGGCACGGCGCCGTACAGCGCCATGCGCGAGTCCAGCTCGTACTCGAACACGTCCAGGTTGTACAGGCGGTAGGGCTCGCCCGACGTCGTGGTGCTCAGCGCCAGGCCGTCCGAGTGCTCCGGTATACCTGGGGGATTATTTCATATTATAATTATATGCGCGTACGTTACTATTTATGCATTGGAGAGCAGCTGCAACAAGACAATGATGCACTTAAAAACGGCTCTAATACAACGCTTACGTAATACATATAAGCATGGCATCCTAAGCGCGATCACTGAGTCCTCACTTTAAAATCATTGCACAAAGATAGTCGGAAGATTATTACAAACTACCTGTAATCATTACATATAAATTGTATCATTAAATAATAAAATACTATGAATGTACCAACTTTTAATATAATACGTCATTTATTAATTAAATTATGAATAGTTTAGAGGTGATGACATTCTGCAGTGACGGATATCACATTGACTTTATTATTGTACACGGCCTAAAATGTCCCGAGTTCATATTGGTAGAATGATCCTTACCGTAAACCTGCTCAGCATCAGGGAAGGATACATCCAAGGAAACAGCCTCGTTGCCTCTGGGCTTGCTGTCGGGATGCGACTTGAACTGCTCGCTCCATGCTTCTTCATCCTACGAAAAATGAAATTTATATTAGTCAATGATCACATAATTAAAAGTGATCCAATATCCTCTTTGTACTTTGAATGTAACAGCATCATAATCGAGTTTGTTTCTGATACAACCCACCAGTGTTTAGGGCGATGTATTTTGACATAGCGTGTAGTAAGCAAACAAGTGAAGATTTGAACCCCGCCCCCCTAAGAATTTCTATACGATTTAAGTATTCTCAATGGTATTTTCAATAAGTATCTTTATAACATACCGCAGACGTCATGGACAACACAGAAAGACGAACGCACAATGTATACACAGTACAGTTGTATTAAATAAAAAAGTAACGTTGAAAAATCATTGCTACTACAAACAACGTGCGGTGAATAATAATTACTAGCATAACAATATATTTTAAGCTATCATTACTAATATAAAAACGATAGCTGAAAAATTCATAATTGTATAAGAATTATCCCGTTAGTGGAGTGATCAGTGAACCTAACTTTTGCAACGTGGGTTCTCGGTTCGATTCCAACTCAGAATAAATATTTGTGTACCTAATGAGCACAGGTTTTTCTCCTGTGTCTGGGTGTAAAAATCTATACAAGTTTACATCATTCTTAAGGCTTAATATGGGATCAAATGGCCGTGTGGTGGAAATGTTTCAAAATATTAATATTATATAATAGAGGAATCATTACTAGCACACAAACATTTGTGTACTTAACGCAAGTACATACCTACGTTAAATAACTACTAAAACGCAAGTCGTTAGAAAGTACATAGTATCTTTATTGATGTTAGAGGAAGGGCGCGATGGCGCTCTTTGGAGGAGGCATATGTCCCGCAGTAGACTGAGATCGGATGATGATGAAACAGCAGAAGAACATTGTATCCTAAAATGGATATTTAATCAAGAAAACCCCAACTAAAGCAATATCAATAAACACGAGACAGTCGTTAGTTTATTAATGTATGTATGTGGGTGACATAACAATGTCATATAAATAACATGTTATGGTTAATTATTTACGCACGATCGCTTCGACCCCGCACCCTCACGTACACAATTAATTACCAACAAATGAATCAAGTAATTACCAACATATGTAGATAAACTAATGTGTAAACAAAGTGAATAACATGTCCTTATGTCATTATTAATTTCTAACAAACTGTAAAATAGAAACTCTCTAAAAACATGTGTGTTAGGTATTTCGAAAATGCCATGGTATATTCAATTCTCAACTCCCCGGAATGATAGTGGAAAGCTTGAGCAATACTCTACTATAATACTAATAAACATTCACAAGCAATGGAAGACGTTATAGATAAGTAAATATATATGATATGACAATGAGTATCGATAGATACCTACACATTGTCAATTTTAAATCCTTTTCTGAAGTAAAATAAAATTCATGACCAAGATGACATAAGTTGTGAGTGTTAGTAGTAAGTAACATCCGCGGCTAGTGTATTGATAAAGGATGAAGCCGCGCGCTATCAGTCACGTATGTAGATAAGTCGAGATCAATGCTCTATTGACACTGACCGTAAACTGTTACTACAACTAGTTTTATATTAGATATTTATATCATACATAACAATGACGTTTTGTGATAACACGAAGCCGATCATTTAATTTAAAAGTAAACAAAGAATGTACATAGTACGTGTATACATTTTAAAATAACTATAAATATCCATACAAATACAGAATAAAACTGTTGTTTAAAACTGTTGTTTAAAATTGTTGTTTAAAACTGTTGTTTAAAACTGTTGTTAAAAGAGTTGTGGAGGGCAATCGAACACAGAACTGCGACCCTGCCGGCAGGCTGAGCGCCGCCTCATCAATCTCTACTTACCGAACTAACGGACCGCTAATTGAGAAGATGTAAAGTACTGATTTATTTAAGTATTTAAACGTAACATCACACCTGTAAGCCACGAAGAGGTAGGCGCTGGACAAAAGTAGCTTTAGAATAAGTAGCAGTGTGGTTTTAACGATTTTCATTTTGAAATGAGGATATCCCAAAGAGATATCGAGGATGATGAGATGATTCACGGAAGAATTTCACATGTTGGAGATTCAAATGTGATGCAAGGTTTTTTTCTGAAGATTTGTGAACGCCTTTAAGCTTCCAAAAGAGGAATAGTAAAACCCAATAAATTATGAACTGGGTACTGGGTAGTAGTTATGAACGAAAACAATAGACTGCTCCATGTTCGCTGAAGCATGGAAGCGATCGACCTTATCCGTTACGAGCGGTCACCCAACCCATTAGGCGCTCACGTGTGGCGTTAATTCGCCACCCAGACCAGATAACATCATAGTCCGCAGCCCCATCCTGTATAAATATCCTAGAAACCGTTACAAGTTTTCGTAAAGGTCGCGATAGTTTTTGCGATAAGTTAGCGTTGCTAAATATGTATGTATAAATAATTTAACACTTCCATAATATGGTAGAGGATTAGATTAGAGGAGGAATGATTAGAGGAAAATGCATGCATTTGTACAATAATTATTAATAAATATTCATCTCTCGAACTTACTGTGAAAAATGTAACGAGAGTTATAAAAAGCGTTAAAAAAGATCTAATCCGTGTGTGTGTGTGTACACTTGGTTATAGAGTGGTGATTAAAGATAAATACATACATAAAATATAATTCAATTAATGTAGCAATTAACATATTAAACAACGTTGAGAGTTTCATTATTACGGTTTTCACCTCTCGGTGCACGCTACCTATGGGATAAATAAAGCCAACAAAAGCAATAGTTTTTACCAATGTTACTTGAACATTCACTAAACTTACATAAATACAATAGCAATTATATATATGCATACACGCACGCCACACACACACACTCTACAAATACACATACATACTATAAAATAAGTAATCTCACGCCTGTAACCCCTGGAGTGGTAAGCAGTTGGGTGTAGAACACTCCCGCGTTTCACCAGATATGTTTACGTCCCACTATAGAATAGGTGATGATGGTCGTGGTGGCCTATTGTCATGCACCAGGCATATTTCCTGACTTCGAGCCACTACTAGACAATCTAATTTAGAAAAATCACAGAATTTGAACCCAGAGCCTCTCAATTGGCAGTTACGCTTGCAACTAACACGACCACCAAGGCATTGATATAATATGTTATGTTACATAATGTATGCTTACATATTCCCATGTTCTCTGTATTTTTATAAAGTCAATGCAAAACATGGCTAATAGTGATACGTTATTTGGAGTGGATTGGACAAAGTAATTGTTTGTATTAATAGTACCCTCTGTACTATTAACATAGTATAGTTGTAGACGGATATAAATTTTTTAAAATTAATTTGATTTAAATTAACTTGTATTGATACAAATCTTAAATTTGTAAAAAATTCAATTAGTTTTAAACTATAATCTTACAAACCAAATTAAAAAAAATAAGCAATTCACATGTTACTCTTGTATTGTTACAAATTTACTAAGACCAATATTATTTAAGGCACTTTACATATTAATGACACCAAGGTATACTGTTGATTTAAATGTGAGCAAAATTCTAAGCACAACAATCATAAAGGAACTGAGACTGAAACATTACATTCAATGTAATGAATACACATTCGATGTAGTCTTTCAACAACTATCATGTAAATAAGGCTTTCATTCGTTAATGAGCATGTGAACAAGCCTAAGGCAAACACACAAAAGAACATATTGTCTCATAAATATGTAAATGGCCATGGTGACGCTATTGCATACATTAATAGTATTTGTTGTCATTATCAACCCTTTAATGCTTTCCTGTTGATCTGTTCTTAGAATGAAAAGGACTGAAACCGTAGTCTGCAATGTGAGTTGGCAGACTCACACTTTAAAAAACTTTAGAGGACACTTTAGAGTTTAGTCACTTAGGTTTGTTGTTCGTTACAAGTTAATTAAGAAAAATGTCATGTTGCTAATCCGAATCTTAGATTAATGGTGTGTAATAGTGATAATGAAACATGAATAAAGACATCACTTGGCTAAAGGGTATGAATATTAACAATGAACTGTTTTTTCATGTTACCACAATATAAATTTCACAACAAACCCTAGTTTCTGTTCATACATTATTTCTGGATGAATGTAATAATATAATGTATTCAGCTCCCAAATTAGTTTAAAATACTGAGAATACTACTGGATTAACTTTGTACTTTATACCATTTCTTGGCATGCTAGTAGAATAACAAATATGTAATTAATGAAACATGCACAAAAAGATATTAAACAACACTGTATTTTAAGCACCTATTAAATCAATTTTGTCAGTATTATTTTAGCAATACTTACAAATTCCAGAGCATTTTCGCCACCACCGTCCTCATCATCCACACCAGTCTTCTCTGGCTTGGTCCTGAGTGGTTCTACAACTAACTGAGCATTTCCATTCAGGACCACCGCAACGTCTCCATTTTGATCGAGGAACTCAAATTTCAAGGGGTCAGATGTGATGACGACTTTGTGTCCTTGTGAGTTCATGAGGGTCAACTTGCCAGCTTCATTTGATACAATCTTCAACCTGTACATTTTAGACATGTAATATAAAAAAAATTGCAATTCTATTGACATCTGTCTATCAAAGTCACCAACAGTTATTACTAAATATATGTGTTGATAGTTTATACAACCATTATTACAATTATAAATATGTGTGAACGACATTGACCTAAACACTACACATATTACAGGAATAGCTGAAAAGAACGTATTCATAACGTGGAACATTAAGAGAGTCGTTTAATCAACTTCTTGTTATAATGAAAGCATATATCATTAGAGATGTCAAGGTCTTCTATATCACTGTCAATATCAAGTTCATTAGTTGAATTCCAGTACTGAGCTGGTTCCTTGATCTAAACAAACCCTTCAAGGTTATGAGTGCTTCTATATATGAATTTTAAGTGTCATTATTGCTTATCTATTGTTTACTGTTAGCAAATAGTCTTGTCTTTATAAATGGTGTCAAAAAATATTTGTATAGAATAACGGTGGACTGATAGAGACTAGAAATAGAATTTATCCCCCAATTATATTGAACAATAAAGAGGATAGAAATAAATAAATAAAGATACAATGACCAAAAAATATTGAGGGAACTTAATGAACTATGAAACTATACACAAACGTGGACATGTTTGAAAAGTGTGTGGACTTACACATCAGGCTTTGGCTCTCCATCCAACGCCTTCTGGGTCCTGTACCGAGGGTACAGAGGATCAGCTTCATCTAGCTCCACATGGAATGTTCCATCAACGAGAGCAGAAAACTTGAGTGTGTAATGCCACTGTGGGGATAGATTAAATTCAAGTGTAAAATGTATGTACTGATGCCCAAAGTATAACAATTTAATCACTATAATTATTGGTCAGGTTAAAGATAGCATATAGAAATGAAATTTTTGTATGAAGATACACTAAGTTAAGAGTGATTTATGTACCATGCTTATCAACTTAAGTGATTACTTTATAGTTTGATCATGTTATAATGCAAATACTAATATTTACAACAGAAACAGGAGTATACTACACTCCTCTGCCTACCTCTTCAAGGATTACAAGTTTGATATTACATTTAGTTAGACCAAATTCATGATTAAATATGGACTAATTCTTAACTCATTCATGTTTTGAGATAAGCTTGTTTGTTACATGTATTTTATTTAAAGTTATGTCAATTATTCTTTACATGAAAGTTTTGCAATATTCGTCTTAATGCTTACTTTAAGCTTTGTATTTGCATTGTTAATTATACAAGAAAACATTGTGTTGGTCGAAACATATTCCTAATCATTATTTTAAATACTTTATCAACACAAAATCAGAATTAACTGAATGAAATTTGTTTACTTAACACATCATTCACTCATTTTGAAAGTTGAACTCTTTTAATTTTTGAACGCTGTTCACAATTAACATTTTGTATGTATTACGTAACTAACCTGATCTTTGTAAACTAATGTAGTGAATACAAAGAAAGATCATTAAGTTATCAATCTGATCTACTAGTAGATTTATGTAATTTCTAAGATTGCTGATAACCACATTATAGTTAAAATATCCCATGCTTTTTCTTCAAAACCATTACAGTCATATTTTTTAGTAATAAAATATACAATATTCAATAATTTAGTATCCACGAAAATATCTGGGCAATATTTTATTAATAAGCTATATTTGGCACTATTTGCTCAAAATTGTACTTAATCCTGTTTTAATCTGCAGTTTTACACCCCCACATGCGGCTATTGTGTTGTTTCATGTAGGTCAACTGTACCACATTATTACTCATTCATTAAACCAAGGTAATTGGACCAACTGGTGTTTTGAGGGCAGTTGGGTATTTAAGATAATGTTAATCTATCCAGCTAGGTTAAATTTGATATCAATTAGTTGAATAAAAATGACTAAAATCATTACAAATAGATTACTGATTTAGAAAAAATTGAGGCTTTGGACATATTCAATGTTGATCTTAGGGTACCGCTAATAATGAAGAACAAGACTAGTGCTACCTTTCTGCTAAAGTGTGGCCTAGGTGAGGTACTGATTAACATCATTATTTACATATGCATTTTTAAATTCATTCAGTGATGTAATTGGTCATCATGACATCACCAATGTGTTACACACATGGAAGAGCACTTAAAAACAACAACAGACCCTACATCATATTAGAACAAAATAATTGGATAATACTACACCTCACAGATATACAATCAATCAAAAAACTGTTAATTCATAATATTAAAAATTCAATAACTCTCACATCATAAAAACTTCTAACACAGGAGCTAAATGATGTGTTATATATGACATAATTTATCATCATCAGCCTATTGTAGTACACTGCTGGACACAAGCCCCCCAGAAGGGTTATGCCCATAATCCCCATGCTGGGCAGGCGGGTTGGGCACAGCTTCTCAGGCCGCCTACATTGCTGCCCATTAGCTGTGTTGAGGTAAACTGCGATCTGCCAGCGCCAGGTTTAGTCGCCTTCCTTACACGTTATCCTTACACCTTGTATACCGGCACATGATCCAGAATTGTATTCTTACTCTACCCGAACACGGATTATACATAATATACGGAGATAGTTTATAAAATAAAAAAAATACCTGGACAGTTTTCTTTTCCGATTTATCCACGGTGATCACTTCCGCCGAGAGCGAGTTTCCATGGACTATGACCGTATCCAAATTAAGAACGTACTGTGATCTCTCCGGTTTGAAAGGCCGGAGACGTTTACAAAAGCCGGACTGTTCGCATGTTTTAAAATTATTTCTATCCACCGCCAAACATCCAAGAATTCCCAAAGCAACGAGCAGATAGACACAAAGCGCCTTCATTCTGAAACAAACAAACAGTTTTAGTTAAAAACTTCGACACAAAGACCGGTGTCAGGCAGAAACTCCATAGCAGTAACTTAATATTGTATGATTTACCTATTAACTTCGAAGATGGTCTTCGCCGTTAACTTATATGACATACCTGAGGATTATTCTATAAATTCATGTCATTAGCCGTATCTTGAAGTAAATTATTCTTGCAATTTCTTTATTAAAACTAACGCCTTCGTTACGTGGAGGAATCTCGTTTGACAAGAAAAGCATAGAGTCACGAACAATAAAACACCATTTCAACGATTAATTGATTACTGTGTTGCCAATATTAACATTTTTTAAATATAGCGTCTTTTCCAACACTGTCATTTATTACTTCGTCAGTAGCAGTGAAATATTTTAAACTTTATAAAATATGGAGTACTGCAAAATATTTTCGTATATATAACATAAAACGAAGCGATGTCTTCTATACCAAAAATATATCAATCGACAGTCACATACATGTGTCCAAATCTATTATTGGCTTACAGCTTGTATCAAATTAAATGTACGGCAGGTACACTAAAATGCATACATATTACATAATATTAATCACTCCGGACGACTAAATTACATAAAATTAGTGTTCGTCGAAATTGGATTGCCAGCCGAAACCGAAACCGAACTTTCGGCCGCGCACTCAGTTTGGGCCGAAACCGAAACTTACTTAAGCCTATTCAAAATCTTTATTGCATACTGAAATATAGTGTATTATAAATTTTTCTCACATTTATTTGCATATTCTCCTTATATACAGTTAAATAGAGTTAAATGAAATAAAAAGACTTTCATTAAAGTACGTAACAAATACATATATTTAATTATTCTATATATCATGAACAGTGGTCAAAATTGCGAAGAAATTCTAAGCGTTATCATTAATATGGATATGTCAATTGACCCGGATTTATAAAATTCGGGAATCCTGGAAAACTCTGGGACCACTTCGTCAGAGAGGTCATACCTGAATAAAAATATTGCGAGAATGGTACGGCGTGATGTGAGGATCCAATATGCTCTAGATCGAGAATGTGGCAGAGCGAAATCAGGGTCCAAGCTATTCACTCAGCGGCTTAGAAGAAGTCACCTTACAAAGTTCACCACACATAATCGGGAACCGTACTATACCGTACAAGGCCGGAGATTCTCGCCAAGATCGAGGACTTTTATGGCCGATTGTACACTGCACATGTTCTTCGTCTCAACCATAGATCTCATACACACAGTGAGGTACGTAACATCACGCCTGTTATCCTCGAAGAGGTAGGCAGAGGAGTGTAGAACACTCCCACAATTCACCAGTTACGT
>DWTO01003455.1:0-12571 GCA_018244755.1 Jemadia pseudognetus | reverse complement strand
GCATCCAGAGAGCTTGTGTTATGGTAAGCAGATGGCTGATAAATTACATGTACGCTTATAAATATATACAAATAAATGTTTTTTTAAACATTCTTTCAATGTGAAGGATTAAGCCGTAGTCTGTCAGGCAGACCAAATGCTGGGTAGCGAACTTGGAGAACCTTATGAAGAACCAAAGGTACCTGTACACAAAGGGGCCGACTTCTTCCAGCTTCACCTTAGAATCTTTGCCGGCCATGTATTCCTCGGCGTTCGTGATGTTGAATAGGAAAATCCGCGTGTACAACTCAATATCAGGCTTCCGCCACAATTCGAATATTTCGCCGCCATCTTTCAAAATTATTTTCTGAAAAAAAAAAGGAAAATCATTAGCAACAACCTTTTTTATCTTTACATGGATAAATAGTTATCTTAGAATGAAAACACTTGACTAGTCTTGACATTAATACGGCTTAGAAAATGGATAACACTTATAGCCTCCAAGTATTCTCATAACGCTTTTTTCTACAATGTAATAAGTATACATGTTACTTTTTCTCAACTATAAAAAACAGAACATCAATTAGCCGCCGAGCCACTACTAGAAATGTTCAATAGAAAATGTTTACTACAAAATACATCTTGTATTCAAGCACCCGTGAGTCTAGAAAACGCGTATATATCCTTTTATATATATTTGATATTAAATGCCAGAACTGTTCGGAATTAACTTAATAAAGACGAAGAAGAATTGCAGTAAGAAGTCTTTTGTGTAAGAAGCGTGGCATGTCTATTAGCATAAAGATATTTAGCACTCGCTGCTCACTGCCGACCCCGCGAGGCACCTGGCGTGAAGATATATATGTAGGTATAAATAAAATATAATAGGTACATACTTGTTTGAACAGGAAGTCGTACGGGTGTAGGAACAAAATGAAAAATCCAGCTCCCAGCGCGAAGAAACCCAGCATCAGGAAGAGGAACAGACCTGGAAGAAGAAAACAGCGTACTTGAGTGTATCAATCATTAAATAGAAGATTTTCAAAACAAACATGACATTGATCTCGATTGAGTTTTTTCGAATGGTCAATAATCTTTAATAACACTTTCATTAAGTTCTTTTCTTTGTGTGTTTTGGAATATGATATTATTATTTTTAATTGAAGCTGAATTCCAAATCCAAATACGACAGTAATTGTCAGCCTGTCTGTCTTAGAATGAAGTGTGAAGTAGCTGAATCGATTTCGATGAAATTTGATGCCTTATCCACACTTCAAATTATCTAGTTTGAACTGCGGAAAAATATAACATAGTGGAAAAAATTTCAGGCCCGTCTTTAAGGATAAATATGGCATGATTGATTTGATGAAATGCGTCTTAACGTAACGAGATAACAATAATATTATTAATCGACTATATGATACTTATTTAAACAAAATGGCGCTAAAAATTAAATAAATATTAAATAAATAAATAAATATATAAAATATATAAATAATAAAAAAAAAATTAACAGTGGAATGGTGTTATAGTATTTCCAGAATAAGTTGCATAATGACAGTTGCAGGTTCGACAATCGGAATGGCGTGTGAGTCAATGCACCTTGGGGAAAGGTTGCGCGGATTGTTACGCAACCTCTGACCGTGAAAACGGTCGTCGGTTCGATTCCGTGACATTTAAATTTATTTTGCATTCTAAAAATAATTATTATTTCTTAATACCGAACATTCGTGTCAAAGCGAGTATTCTTGTTATCATAATGAAATTCTAACCTCCGCTCTACCTAATTGATAAAAGTGTATTGGTAAACCAATAGTTAATAAAAGTCACCTAATCAATATATTATTAATATTTATTAAAGCTCGCGATTTAATCTGTCTTAACACATCGACTGATTGATTAATGAAATTAAAGAAAGTTCTTTTATGAAATATATTCAATGTACATACAAATAAAAATTACAAGTTTATTATACAAGGATAATCTAACGCAAATGTGTAAAAACATAATTAAGTTGATGTGAAGACGGCAGAAAACAGATAAATCGTCACAGAAACGATTATCGATGTTACATCTTTAATATCATCATAATACTCAATGTCCAATTTACACCGTTTTACATAATAACCGGTTGGGATACATAACACGCGTTAGATATAATAAAATGCTTATTAATATGAACAATAAACATACTTATATAAAAACCAAATTATTCAGAAAACGCGTAAGTAAATAAGTAATGAGAAATATATAAAAAACATTATAATATTTCATAATAACAAAAATAATTATGCATCACTTCTGTCCTACCCCAAGGTGGAATTCTATGTCTGTTTATTTTGAAATTGCATTTATGGGTATAAATGCATACGTACATTAAATTGTATTAAGAAATATTTTGTTATAACAACTTTGTGTGCATATTTTTATATTTCTATAGTACATAGTATACGCTGTTTGTTTAAATATACGCAATATCACGCCTGTAATCGCTGAAGAGGTACATCAGTTACGTTTACGTCCCATTGTGGAATACCTGGCGACCCACTATTACAAAATTTAAATTTAAAAATCTAATACTACGCGTCCCGGGCCCTGGATTTGAACCCAAGACCTCACGACCAACCAACATGACCAACGAGGCAGTTTAAATATACTTAATACTAATTTTAATGGATGTCAATAAAGGACAGTTTACATGTATGTTACATAAAAACATATGTACCTACCTGATGGCATTAAGAATACGATTATCATCATGATGTATTATCAAACAAAATAACACCAAACATGTTGTTGTTTTATTAAGACATTTCAGAAACATTGTACCCGAGGACTTACCCAATTCTCATAACGTTGTTACCCCTTGTCGTGTCTGTTTTTTTTGCATATCGAATATAAATTAATGACATGTTATTTTTATGATACGTTTTAATGATACATATGATGTGGGTAGTGCTAGGTTAACATAAATTACAATACATTTTGAAATTAACCAAAGTAACTTGTTGTGTTTATTATTGATTAAATTTTAAGAGTATATTGTCGGACTGCTGTGCGAAGCGCGGTCCACGCTTACGTACGGAAAAGGTTCGCTCTCGAGCTGAGTTAATTGTCATTATGAGTCTTAAATTAATTATAAAGTAGACTTGTTTACATATAGAGGAATTGAATATTATTACGGATGGTGGGAATTTTAGGGATAAAAGGTTGTTTCTTGCTTCACAGTTTGTAAAAGTTACAGCTTTCAATAGATTTTAATTTTTGTAACGTTTATCAGAAATTGAATTTACATAACTAAATAAATACATAACGAGTAGTTCAAAATCAGATTTTTTTTAAAGTTCCGTTCTATCGAAAGTCTGATGCAAAACTGTATGGACAATTTAATGACTAGTTATTCAACACAGCCACGAATCGGACGATTGCCAAGGTTACCAGTAGTCATATTAAGACATTATCTCAGCCAATATCCGCGAAAGCTTCGAATAATGACCAAGCCTTTAAATTATATATTTTAATCCGATCTGCCTAGTATATATTACGGGATAACTTAACTGCACATTTATAGAAATTCTTTAATATAATATAGGAATATCATCATTCGTCTATTGCAGTACACTGGTGGACATCGATCTCCGCCGAATATACAGATAGTTAAAAAAATCAAAGGTCAGATACTGGCTAATAAGGGAGTCAGAAGTAGTGGAAACGAGTGGTCGCGTATAACGATGAACGTAGAACAGGTATAGCAGATCTGCAAGGATACAAATATTTAGCGTTCATTGCTCTTTGCTAACCCTAAGGGATCAAGACGTAATGTGAAAATCAATATTTTTGTTGATACTGTAGCTGCATTTATACATATCTAACAACCAGATTCGTTGACTGTATAAAATGTATGAGATAATTATGCAAAAAGTACACCATGTAGTGAAGTGAAAACATACGAATTTGTCTTATGTTGACAATTTAGAATCATGAAATAGTTATTGAGTTAGACAGAGATAATTATTACTGATATAACTGAAACGCAACTTTCCTGAACAGAATAAACGGTCTCTAATTGGGCAATAGCTTCTACTCTGTTCGAGAACCTTCAATCTTTGTGCATACATGATTTTGCGCTTATTAGGGTCTTTTATCACGATCGGCAAAAAATTTAACCTAGCGCGTTTTAAGGTCAAATTATTATTGATTTTTTGACATTGAAATAAGATTGCTAAGCTTTGGAACAATATTATACTCCAGTGTCTCAAGGTTAGGGTCACGTGTAGGGTGAGAAACGGCTTCCTTGTCAAACTTTGACAGTTTCATATGCGTTTCTAGAAATAAATGAAATTTTGCTTTGCCGCAGTGGATTACGACTCCTTTGTGCATAACCACTTCAATACCACTTGTGGTTTATTTTCTGTATTGGTTTTTTTAAAGTTAACAAGCTTTTATTTAGGATTTGTCCTGTGTCTGCCCCCTCTTAATCCATGGTTGGATGCAAACGTAAATGGTGAAGTGAGTCCACTACACTGATCTGCCTGCCCACATCTTAGGAGATTATTAGCGTGACTTTAGGTAAGCTTTTAGCTGTTAACAAATGTATTGATCGTTTGGTTGCTTTGGTACAGAACACCATATTTTTAGAATCCAACATTTATCGCACAATAGGACAACGCAGCTTTAGATATGTTTTGTCTTAATTCATCGTACCGTAATCTACTTCAGTTAATATTATTGTAATTACACATTTTATTAACAGTCGTAACTCGTTTCAAAATTCATAACGCAATAATGTCTCATTTGGTTTAATTTCAGTTGTTTTTGTTACACGTAACAGCCGATAGTGTGACAACATAACAAATACATAATTATAAAGTTGTTCAGTTATTAAGACACGTGTATAATATTTTGACAACAAAAGTATAATATATTAAAGAATTTCAACTGTATTTAATAATTTTATTAGTCGTATTCGGTTCGTGGGTTATTAAAAAACCAGTGGGTTCAGTTTTTTTTTTGGTTAATTTATACACTACTTAAATATGTATACAGCTTCTTATCGAGTCCAACACGTATTGTATTATTTTTAATAATTATTATGTGTGTGTATTCTGTGCAACATATTAAATGTTGTCGCATTGTCTCAAATACTATGATAACATTCATTCGGTTAAAACAACTTTAGTTATCTTCTGGAAAACCCACTGGGAAAAATAGTGTAATAATATTATTACGATTCGTGAAAATATGAACGAATTTAAAATCTTGACGGAAAGATAAATATGGATTTAATAAATATTGCTGTTTAATATGCGCCTCCACACTTTACCACCGTCATTCAGGGTTGACTGACAGAAAATATCTTCAGGCATTAAATACGCCCTTGTATCCCTTGAATAGTTAAACATGACATAGTGTGATATACAGACCGACAAAGATACTTCCCATGCTTTGAAATATGTACATATATGTATGTATATCCAATGAAATAACTCCACAAAAGCCAGTCCTGGCCATGAACTCTGTCTTGCGTATTTTATATTTTATATTTGAGAACTATATTATTGAACTATATGGCCAATCCAATTAGTTAATGATTGTTTATTCTTTGAGATGTCTATTGACAAATACAATCCAAGACTATTTAAGTCAAGGATTAATAAATAGTTTCTACCACGTGAGATATTTTCGTATTTAGGTCCGCATGTATGCTTCTTTAATGAGGGTGTAGAAAAGAACATTGCGCCTAAATTATATTATATGTTTACAATGACACATTTCTTTATAGGCGTGTGAAGTTTGCTAATCCTCACGTGGCCAGCGTGGCGTACTGTGGCCTTAACGCACTCATTGTGAGAGGAGATCTATGTTCCAACAGTGGAGCGACGAAAGGGTTGGAAAAAAGTTTAAAATGACGGTTGAAAGATACGTATGCATGGTCGGTTATCTTATGAATATTGATGACCAATACCTTTCTGCCTGCCTCGATGGTCGTGTTGGTTGTAAGCGCAATTACCCATACAGAGGATACGGAGAGGTCCTGGGTTCAAATCCCGGGTAAATTGGATTTTTATAACTTTGATTTTGTTATATGTGTCCGGTGAATGGCAACAGACTCACCACCTATTACTTAGTGGGATGTGAACATAAGTGGTGAAAACGTGGGAGTGTACTACATCTCTTCGGGAGTGGGAGAGTGCTTACCTCTTCGTTGACTACAGGTGTGATATTCCGTTACTTGACAACTATTTCTGTTAATATTAAAATGACACATCATAATAAAGCCATAGCCTATGTACATAATTTGAAAGCCATGTAGCTGTTCAACAGTGAAAGAATTTTTACGATCTGATTTTAGATTCCAGAGATCATCTTATACAAACATACAAACAAATAAAACCCTCATTGTTTTACGATATAAGTATGTATTGGTAATGATTAATTAATAATTAATTAAAAGGCTGCAGGCAGAAGCTGGATGCGGCAAGCCGAAGACAGGGAGCGGTGACGCTCTTTTGGGGGAGGCCTAAGTCCAGCAGTGGACTGAGATAGGCTGATGATGATGATAAATGATAAATGATTAATTTATATAAGAATAAAAACAAGGCGGGATCAGTGGCAGACTTTTACCATTGTATATCTATTCTTATTCTTAGAACAGTTTCTTTGAAAGCATCATCATACCAAAGAGATTGATTATATTGATATGTAAAATATGGAAATTAGCCGATTTATTATTTTAAAACGTAATCTTAATCAACATATCTGGTGATACTGCCAACAAAAAAGTTTCGATTGAAATGATCATTTTTTTAAAAATCGATCGTATCAATTTTTTTTCTTCAATTCAATCGTGTTGATTCTTTTTTTTATTTATTCGAATTAGTTATTGTTGTTTTGTAATTTGATCGTATCTATCACGAAATGTAACTCTTGCCCCGAAATATATAAACAATTATTTCTACCTCTCAGTATAAGTCAAACACGACCCCACTTGGTCTCGAACTCTGCTAAGGTGACCGAACAGCTATTAAACACACTACTAAATTTACATATTTCTAAATATATCCTTGTATAGATAATTTCACGATGAAGAGTACAACAAATAATCGTGGTTATCACACAAACCTTGAGTGGAAATCGCAGCCACAACAACCAGCACAACGGTCAGGGTCAGTAAACACTGGACCAACAAATAAATAGAACAATCTCGAACATATATTACAAACGCTAAGACACTAATGTCTCAATATACCAACGTTACATCTGGAAATAGCAATCCATTTTCAAATTATCTCCAGCAGTAGTTGATACTTCGACAGCAGATACAGATGTGCAGGTTACGAAGTACAGTTACTGCTTAACACTGCCCATCTTTCTTGGGCAGAGAGCCGGAAGGAAGCGGATAAACGATGGCGGTTTCATAAAACACCTCGCTCAGGAGAGATGATAGATATATGTAGAAAAATCACTTCATGTCAGAAAGCTTGCTTACAAGTAAATAAATATTGATCTTTTAATAGAATTTTTACACGGCCATGGCATGATTCAAGCCCGTGACCCAAAAAATGGGAAGCAGAAACATAAATTATGTAATAATTCACGTTATGTAAATTAAGAAAGAAATGTGTAGTATTTGTCATCCCTTCTAAATATTGACTATTTCGTTATTAGATTATCTAGTAGTGGCTTGGTGTCTGGATATATGCTCGGCATATGTCAATAGGTATTCAATAGTGGGACATAAACATAACTGGCGAAACATGGGAGTGTACTACACCCTCTGCCTGCCTCTTCGAGGATACAAGCCTGCTGTTATTTTCTTTCATCAAAATATTAATACCGAAAGCGTAATCCTAAGCACATTTTACTTAACTGACCACCGAACACGGAACGAGAACCACCCAAAGACGTAATTCCAAAACAAATCAGCACGCTTTATTATTTTTTGTTCTTTTATCGACTACAGAGAAAAAAATGTTTCGCACTCATTAATTGCCTATTCAAAGGTTTTTATTACCTACTATGTGTTTGCCCGTATTAATTAATGTATTGTTTAAGATTACGTGCCAATTGTTGTAACTTTAATGGGAAACATCTTGACCAAACCAGCACACCTTAGAAAGATCTAGAATGTTCTTTATGGTGCGCGATGTATGCTAACTCGGATTTGAAGAGCGCATATAGGAATTCGAGTCAAAATGTAGAACGGAATTAAATGATCAAGATGATGATGATGATAATAATGATGATCACCATGATGATTTTGAATATGTGTATAAATCTATCGAGACAGAATAAAAAAGAGGTTATTCTAAACATACTATTAGATACCCAAATAATTTAAACTGTAATATATTCAATATACATAATTGATAAGACATCGATTAATATTAAGAAAAAATCAATTTTATAATACGCTATTGCTTCACATACATTGTTTCTACTTTATTTATTACATATCAAACTTAAAAATGAACTTCACAATACAAATCGCCCAGTGTGAAAATTCCTTATTTAATACTGAGTTCCGGCCGTTGTTTTTTCTTATATCGTTACTTTGTTTTGTTCAATTTTAATAATAACACGTGACAATAACATAACACGTTCAATAACACGTGATCGAAATGGAATGGAAAAACGTTCAATAAGATGTGATCGAAATGGAATGGAAAAATTCCTTTTAAAAGGCGCTTCCTTTATAAGCACTTCTTTCTCAATTTTAGTGGAAAATGTCAGGAGGGATAAGCTTTTGTTGCGATAGGTAAGACACTGAAACCTCGTCTTAATGAAACTGCACTGAATCAGCATTGTGTAATTTCCGAGCATATTCAATTTGTGAGGTATGTAACTTCCATATCGTGGAAACTCCCATATCCTGGAGTGAAACACCATGGATTATAGCGGTTACAAATGGCCAGTTATAGTCTTTATTACTACCTGCTCGTTTTCTACCTTAGATTTAAACTAAAAGGAAAATCTAGCTGCGGATGCAAGAGTTGAACTTCAACCACTAATATTATATTTCATAATGTTCCAAATTCAAACTGAAACTTTTTTTCTTAAACATGTTTACGTTCGAGTACTACAGCCGGCCTAAAAATAATAAAATGTTTTTAACTTGCATCACACCACCAGTATATACCAATACAAGCCGGAAATATCCAGAAATAGAGTTCAAATTATTATTATCAAGGCTAATGGAATAATACTGGCATAGTTATTATAGGCTAAATTATGAAACACTATCGTACACTTAGAATTACTCATTAAATGAAAATTAGACTCACAAAAATTGAACCGGTAAATTTATGCGCAAAAAAAAACATTTGCACACAAATTGGGGGTCGTTGAATTAAGCATATTTATCATTCTCGCTGGCATAAATGTATTTAAAGAGTCACGTGTTATCAAAATATCCTCGTGTGACATTTTAACAAAAGCAATCAGATTCCGGCGGTTTTTAATTAAATCTTAATTGGTTCTATAGTGTCGTAATAGAAATATATCGAAAAATTCAAATGTTCTGAATTTTTAAATCATAATTTACGTATCTACTTAACTAGATTTTTAATACGTATTTTAATAACACATAATGAGATTGCCACTATTTTTGTAAAGGGTGTAGTACCAATCATAATAATACAATAATATATTTGACTAATCATTTGTCTCATGTCAATCATGTCAATCATGAAACAATAAACGCTAATCGTGTCTGACATAGATGGCGCTAGCTGTCATACAGGTTACGACGGCGCACGTGGCTTTTCAGTTCTACAATATAAATAAAGGAATGGTGTGTGTGATGATAAATGATGTTATCGGTATAAAATTAAGTTTGTTCTACAAAAAATAACAAATTTGATTCAAAGGATTTTAAGAACTGGCAAAAAAAACGCAAGTAACTTTCCGCCGTCTGATTCGTGCGTCATTGTTATAATAATTAAGTATGATGGCCTGGCGTTTGGCCGAAATATTTAACTCTAACTGGTGAACCATGGGAGTGTTACTATATTCTTCTGCCTATCTCTTCTGGGATTACAGGTGTGATATTACGTCTTTGTTCTTAAAAAAAAAAAGTAACTTCACGCCTGTAATCCTCGAAGAGGTAGGCAGAGGAATGCAGAACCACTCCCACTCCACTCTTTGTTCTTCAGTTTTTATATAGGCATAATCCGACTACGGTACTATGTAAACTCATTACAAAATCTACCGACTGGCTTACTAAGTAACAGGTATCGTTTTATCCAAATGGCAGAAAAAAAAACCAGGATATCCACCAATTGTGGGAATAGTCTTTTGCTAAAAATGCTATAAAATTCAATTACAATCGGTCTAATAATTACAGAATTTAAAAGCTCCACAAACAAATGGTATTTTTCGACGCCTATGTATTACGTATACGCGAGAAAACAAAAGCGTAACGACAGCTTCAGAACCATCGCGAATGAAATCATTATGTACCTATTAAAATCATTCATAACACTGGTAGCTTCATTTGAATAATTTTTTTTATGACACGATGGAATTCCCACCGCCACAGCAGATGTAATTGCAAATATGTACCCGCAACAAAAACACTATCAACGGCCCGGAACGCGCCCACACTGACGCGTGTTGCTGGCACTCTCCATTAAATTACAACCAAACACCTGAAATTATACCTAAAAGCGTTTCTTTAAGTTTCTCGAATGTTCTTTGCGAAAATTTGAATGAAGAAGCACGGCAGGTCAAGAGAAAGATAATAGGTATTCGGGACTCTGCGTGGGAATGTAGGTACACTGGTGGGAAAGTGGGGTGTAGTAGGTGCAACATCCTTTTGGCTACCCCTTCGGGGAAATACAAGTATAAACGTAAAAATGTTATATCTGCTAAATTGAATAGTAATTCAAACTTAAATTTACTGTTGGTTCTGTCTAACAGGGTAACCAGAGAAGTACAACAGGTACGATTCCTCGTTTTACCTGTTAAGTTTACCTTCCAAATAGGAAAAGGAGGAGGGCAATAAGCCATAAACTAGGCATTAATCCATAGAAACGACTACTAGGATTTACAAGGCAGAAAAATCCAATAATACCTACTTTGTCTGATCCGGGGATCAAACTTCATCGAACTCGACCCAAGACCTCACGATGGGCAAACGCTTACTAATCGACCAATGAGGCATTTAGTCACTTAATTTAAAACTTTTATTTCTATATATGTGTGGAACAGTCTTTAAAGCATTATACAGCAAGATATCCAAATTAGAGTACGGTAAGATTACTCATAATAATATCTAAATCGTATCGAGAATCGAGACGTCATAATGACTCGGCCTTTATATCGATATATAATAGATGTAAGCATTACATGGAACGGGAACTTCCAGAGCTGTAAGTGTTATTCCATGAGGGTTCAATGAACTGTTCTGACCTGCCGAAAGTAACAAGTTACATCTTAGGCGGGAATGCATGTACGATTTTAATTTTAACAGTAGATGGAATCAACAGTCTGTTTGAAAAAACCTAAAATAAATATATCCTTAGTCGTGATTTTTTTTATAAATTTTATTTAGTTTGCTAATAAACATTTATGTCGATGCAACGAGAGGTTATGAAAGTATTTGAACTGACAATGAATACAATTTGTTTTGAATTTCGAAAAAAAAATCCGTTACCCTTAATATAGATGATTGTTTTAAAACATTAAAATGGATAAAATTGCCCTTAAGTCCTCAATACATAATTGTATTACCTCAGAATAATTTTGCACACGAGCATATATACGAAAACATTCTGGATATCAGGAATAAATAAAAATTGATTTAAGCCGACTCATAATTTAATCGCGTATCATATACCCACTGACAAAGTGTTTAACAGTAACATATAGATTCACATATAAGTATAATATAACATACCTTTATCTAGATAAAAAATAATAAAAATATAACAAATATAATTTCATTCGAAACGCGTGCAACATAATTTCATACGTAGCGTGTGCAATATAATTTTATTGCAATTTTATTATACTTTTCACAACCGTGCATTAATTTATTTATTATAACAAAATATATTTTACGGTTACATAATATGCACCATCGCTTTTCCTTATTAATATTACAAACGATCGAATGAGAATTGGCGATTGAAAATAAAACAAGTAAACAATATTTTACGCGTAATTTTTTTATCACAAGTCATTATAAAACATGACTCGAGACGTTTGAAATGATCATTGATTACAATTGACGGGCGTCTTTGTGTGTGGTGTCCGATACTTTTAAAGTCTCAAAAAAATCGTGACTATGAATTTGACTGACCTGGTACTATAGTGCTTAGTGATTTTACTGTTGAGCCGGAGGTAATGGATTCGAATCCCACCAACAAAATATGTGATGAGTACAGATGCTTATAGGTACGAGTACATAACAACATTTTGTTACCATAATAAATGTCTGTCTAGTTTAGGAGCACGCTGTTAGGAAGGGAAATATCCTTAAGTATTTATTTAGTTATTTTAATATGTTATTATTATCAAACGTAACATCACGCCTGTTATCCCCGAACAGGTAGGCAGAGGAGTGTAGAACACTCCCACAATTCACCAG
>DWTO01003454.1:0-12572 GCA_018244755.1 Jemadia pseudognetus | reverse complement strand
AATATATATTTTATATAATTAACGTTTTAAACGAATCGAAAGTACAATTTCATATTTAAATATAATTAATTTGAAATGAATTAGTATGGTCCATTTAAGTAATATTTGTAAAATAATGAAAATAACAAAAAAAACCTTAATTTCAAATGTTTCAATATTTCTATCACTAACAGACAATATATATATATATAGACAGACAATATATATATATATATATATATAACAGACAATATATATATATAGATATAAAACCTGCTTTTAAATACTTGAGTCATAAGATAAACGATGTAAAATTAATAATATCACTTAAATACTACTGAATTGACATATGAAAAAATTACTGACCTTTTTCCACGATCAGGTCATAGTACGTTCTTTATAAACTACCACTTATCACAAAAATCTTCGCACTACCAATTACAAAAGTCCCAACAGTAAACATCAACTGTATACACTAACACAGGCACATAACAATCATGTCACCTTAATCCTTGAAATTAAATAAAAAAAATAGAACACATTAATGTTAACCGTTCCGAATTCAAAAAATTAAGCCGCGATCTACGGAATAGAATATAAAGGCCGTGCGGTGTCGTCTTGTCGACAGAACGGATCAAAACGCACTGGCTGGGGTGCTTGCTCATTCAGACGAGCGAGCGAGAGAGGGCTATTTTGAACGCAGGAGGGGTGTGCGAAATCTATATAGAGTTTATAAACTGCCCCACGGAAATACTACGGAACCTACGGGCATAAGTGTACGACGTCAATAGTCATGGAGAAATTGAATAGTGGTCCCATTCTTGACCGACCTACCTATTCGCAGTCCGAGATTCCTACCACGCAAAAGCGTTAGATTACAAAGATTTTTCTCTGTCGCGGTACATGAACTATGACCTGTATGGGCTTCATTTTGGAAGATAGATCAAATAACTTACAAGATACATTTTTTTAGAAACACACGTAATCTTGAATTTATCAGGAATTGCAAACAAAATAGAAAATTATCTTCCCTAGTGTTCATTTTTAGAAAATTGCCACCACGCCTATAATTAGAAAACCTAAATTAGAAAAATTTAAGTGCTCGACCCGGGAATTGAACCCAATACTTCCCGATCGGCAGTCGCCCTTGCAACCAACATGACCAAAGAGGCAATCAGTTTTTTATAGTCAGTTTATTATAGAGACAGTTTTATTATATATAAGACTTAAAATAAATTGACCTATTAACTGGAAATGCATTTAATTATTAAATGCCTCGGTGGTCTAGTGATACGAGTACCAAGCGCTACTATTAATTGAGAGGTCGCGGGTTCGACTCCCGGATTGGGTACCTACTATTGGGTTTTTCTAACTTGAAATTCTTAGTAGTCGCTCGGGGTGTTGATTTAGGTGGAAAGATAACATTTACATTACTTCATGTTTAAAAACTTTTAGGTATATACAGAATAAAATATTATTGGTAAAAATAATCCACTAAAGAGAAGTCTTCAGTACAAGGTCCAGAGAGTGGAACTTTGGCAATTCTAGTTTAACACGAGATATATCGAACGATATATCTAATAGTAACTGTTTGTGTTTCTCTGTTGAATTCTCACTTGAGATCCACCCGCAAAAGAATTTTCCTTTGCTTTGTCGATACTTAAATAAAGTTGGAAAACATGTCATACATATTAGAGCCAAGAAGATTTGAAAGAGCTACAAAGTTGAAAGAATCACATTGTACACTTCGATGACTTCTTTCCACTTTATACCATTTACTGCTTTCACGCTTCAACTACTTATTGCTTCATGCGTCTCCTTTATTTTTGGTATCTTATTCAAACGTTAATCGTATTCCGCAGAACAAAATTGCAAGGCGCATGGAAAATGCACCAATGTTTATTATATAAATACAAACACGATATCTTTTGTAGGTAAACACAATACCTATCGTAGTTTAAAGCAAGCGAGCGGTAAATACGGTCGCTTTAATAATAGTGTAACATGATCGGAGTTTCAATCTCAGAAGCACTGAGAGATAAATAGGTTCAGCAATGTATTTATTTCTTATACATTAACACGTACACTTGCGTCTACATTAACATGAGACATTCAATATGTTTAATTTTATTTATATGTTTTGTTCTATTTATTTATTCATTCTTTGTATTTTATACTGGCTACAAGGGCGTACTTGATGCCTAATTGCGTTCTCTTCCAGTCAACCCTGGGTGATGGAGAGAACATGTAGTGGTATCGGGGATTCCCGGCGTAATCGTAGGCAGAGGAATGTAGTGCACTCCCACGTTTCACCAGTTACGTTTACGTCCCACTATGGAATACGTGGTGAACCTATCTCTATACACTAGGTACAACTCTAGATTTCGAAGTACTATTAAAAATGTTAACTAGAAAATGTAAGCCAAAAAACATTCAATACCTTTCGGTCAGTCAATTTACAGCACGAAAGCTCTGCTAACTATATTATATATCTAACTATATTATATATAACTATATCCGCTAACTATAAGCTATGTATAATTTACATACCTAATTACAATACCTAATAACTAATTATCATCATCATCAGCTTATCTCAGTCCACTGCAGGACATAGGTCTCCCCCAAAGAGCGCCACTGCGCCCTATCCTCGGCTGGCCGCATCTAGCTTCTGCCTGCAGCCTTTTGCAATTCGTCATCCCACCCAGCCGGAGGGCTACTATACTGCGTTTGAAAACTGAGCTACATATAATCTACAATACTATAATAACTAAGCTATACCTATATAACTTTAATGCCATTATTATATGTTCACGTTATGTCCATTACGGGGTAGACAGAGAGAGAGCATATTATAACGCTACAATAGAGCGTAAATTAAGAAATGACAGGAAGAAGAAATAAATAATGTATCTTGTCTACCAAATAATTAAGTACACCATGTCCGATGTAGAGTAATTAGCACTCTCTCCTATTATCGGATATGTTCGTAACAGCAATTCGCGTAATAGTCAGCAGGTAAACTAGAGACTATATGGTCGTTAGCATTAGAATTCCAGATGCAAATGTGCGCTAACACAGGCTAACAACCACTAATGATCAGCCGCTCTCCCGTTGACGGTCCTTTAATACTGGATGCCATTGCAAACTGGAAATTGCGGGCAAGCATTTTGCTATAACGATGATGCTTTCTTGAATAACGAACTGTGATAACGTTGAAGATTTTCTGGTGAAACTTCCACTGACACTTAGCCTTAGAAAATAGAACTAATATCTTTTCTAAATTTAATATTCTACTTAGCAGACAATATAAATCAGCTCTATGAAGTCATAAATTTAATCTATTGTAAAAGTTATTAATATTTTTTATGTTTTCATTTCTTAGCATGACTCATAATAAAACATTTATACGTACAACGTATTTTTATACCAATATATGGACACAAATTTCGATTGTTTTCTTTAAAAATAGCCTAAGAACATCAATAACTAGATCGGACTACTGAAATAACAATATTTAGCATTGATTACAAGAACATAAATAAACAAATACGAATTATTGGCGCGGTAACAAAGACTCAATATAAAGGAGCTAACCCAATAAGCTGAACTGCTGATACTATAAGAAACTAGAGAAATATATTTTACACTTTTTCAGACGCACGTATGCATGTACGTGCATAGGTGCACAATTTCTCTGACTTATAACGCTTATTAAATTTATCATTCCAATATTTCCTAGAGCAAAAATCGTACGTAGACCTTTTGTTACCGCGCTGACCAATGGATCGGCGCGGTTCTATAACCACGTTGTCCAAATATTGAACGAATTTGAATTACGATAGAGTATCGAGGCAATTTATAATATAGTCTTTTTATTATTGTATTGGTGATAATTGCAAATATTGAATTAACCGTAACCCAATGATTACTAGCTGCACCTGTTATTAAGTTTCCAATAGACCGTAAGCAAGTGTTAAAGCCGACTACAGCTAAAGGATTAGGATCGACTACATGACTATTAATATAACCATTACTGATGCAAATGGTTCGTGTGCTGTCAATAATGACCACTAATGGTCGGCTGCCAGGCCGCCCTTAAATACTGAAGTGAAGGTGCAAATTACATTGGCTTTGGGTGTGTTAAACCGTCCGTGGGTCTGCTCCTCTGCTTTATTAGAATTGATAGTAAATAATTCATAAGGTTCACCAACACTGAGCACTATCGATTCTTGAATGGGGATGAAAAGTACGAAAGTTCATTAGCGTTTTCTCGGCTTGGGGTCAAAAGACATTTTCTATGGTCACAACTGTGACATGTCGAAACGGACGCCAAGCGATGGGTTTTGGGTTTTGGTTGACGTTCATTAAGCGTACGTACTGTTGGGTGACATTTCTATTTTGTACATTTTTTTTAGTTTCAGCTATTTTTCTCACTTTCATAACTTGAAAATCCAAGCTTGGTATGAGTGCTAGATATATCGGAAGCTAGTACCTAATTGTTTCGCTCACGAAGCAGAGCGGGCACGGACTATGCGGTTATTGACGTGCTTATTTGTCGACGTCTAAGATTCGAAGAATCTTGCTCGTTGGGGATGGCTCTTGCTTTGTGTTTAAGCTTCAAAGCTTCTAGCGATGCAGGGTCACGTACTCTGTATTCCTGCATATTATAGACTAAGTTTACGAGTACACAATTAGGGTTGATAGAATCATACTCAAAATGGCAAAAAATACTTAACTATTGGTTATTTAATCTTCGTACGGTTTTAGTACTATCTACCCACTCTTTACCTGTGCAATATAACTATATATGTAGTTACACAAGTTAGTTCGGATTAACAAATATTTTTTCTATTCTATAATATCTATAATAAAATATTTTTTCTAACACTTTACTGCCTCGTTCTTCTAATGGTTATAAGCCCGACTCCTAAGCGATAGGTCTTGGATTCGATCCTCGGGTCGGATAGTAATAGCTTTTTCTAATTTAAAATGCCTAGTTGTAGCTCAGAGTTCGGAGTTTTGCTCATTATATGGCAATAGACTCAAGACTTATCCCCTGGTGGGACGTTTGACGGAACTGGTGAAACAGAGTTTACCAGACTCCTCTGCCTACCTGTTCAGAGAGATAGAGGGGTGACGATACGTTATTTGGAAATATTATTTGGATCTCAAAAACAACAAGTTCTTGAAATACCTATCTAAATCGCGTAAAAAAAATTAACTGTTCGTAAGAAATTTTTCTGTGATAATAACTTATAATTGAGACCATGATATATGATCTGGAGGATAATTTTTTGTGTAAGAAAAATCTTTCATTTGTATGGGAGCGTGATCTATGAAACAAATAATAATTCATTTCATATAAATTTAAATAAAATTTAACTTTAATGAAAGGTACATTTCATTTAGAATTGTAACGGATGAGCGAACATACGAATATTGAAACAATAACTCATCCATGAATTTGGCGTATAAATTCCTCAACATTAATTTGATCCATAACTAAGATTTTTAAATTACAACCACGTAAACATACGAGCATATTGTTAAATCTGGTGGGCTGAATGTAGAATATTCTAAGCCAAAAATAGAATATCGATTTATATCTCAAACGTCGCACCCAAATAGACTTAAATTTAATGACTTCTAAACAAGAAACCAAAGCACTTCAAGTTAAGGATTTCGCGAATAATTATAGGCCTCAGCCAAACCACCAAATATGCGATGCTCCCGAAACTTGCTCGAACTGCCAAATAATAAAGCTTTATTAACATCAAATAGTTTCACTCGCCAGCTCATACCAAGAATCGGGAGGTTAATCAAGAAATTTAATCTTAGTTTAATGAACTGTGCCCTGTCTAAGATTAGCGTCGGACGTTTCATTTGCCCCAGCAGTACTACTGTATATTTAGACCTTTAATGTAGAGAGTTCAAATTGAATTTAGAAAGATGTTTCTTCTAGTGTTAACTATCTCTACTATTAGGTATATAATTCCAATATTGAACGATAATCTTCTCTTAGTATAAGGATAAATCTGTTACTCTGTTGAAGTACCGCTCACGGCTGAGTTCACACGCATAAAGGAATGTTATGGAGAAATCTATAGTGTGTGTGTGTCTTCACAATTTTTTATATTACCGGTATGGCGAGAAATATGTATTTGATTTCATAAATGTGACCCTATAATTTGTACATACCTGAAACGTTCATATTATAACTTATCCATTAAATAAATTTGTAGAAAAATATGTAAAAAAACAGGATTGTCTTCATACGGTCAATATAATGTGTTTATGTACGTTATTAATTTAATTACAATGAATTTCTTATTTTATCCCCAAAATAGTTCGAAATATGGTCATTTAGCTGTTGAATAACCGAAGAGTAGGTACCCAAGAAGACCGAAGTAGAACTTCTCTACTAAAGAAACGTACCGGGGTCTCACATCCGCTACTCTATAGGAGTCTCTCTTCCTCTACGCTACATTACATCTATTTATTTACCAGTCGCGTAGCGAGCTAATACAATATCACTCATCTTAAGCCCACCAAATCTAACTCTATTCTCCATTTTCACGACCGCGTATTACATTTAGACATAAAATGTAAATATTGATTTAACAATATTGTGATGAAGGATTTAATGAATAAAATTGCTTAATACACGTTAGGGTGTGCTTCACCTCACTGCCTACCTCTTCGGGGATTTTTTGCATGATGTTACGTCTTTTATAATAAATAAATTACTTCTGATAATATAAATAAAGTAAAAATAGGTAATTAAAGCCGGATTTTCACATCAGCAACATAATTCCAAAGTCAATGCAAATCAAAAGGCAATCTTAAATAATCAAAGAAGTGCCCTCCTCGCTAAGTTTCGGAATAACTCTACGGATGTCGTTTCAGATATTTTACCGATCTAATAACGTGTAAACGTTTAGATTTTAATACCATTTATAGTACAATCATAGCTTTAAATGTTTGCATTACTAGTTCCACTAATTTAAAATATAAATCTACATAATATTGAAGCTGTACTATGAATGTATGGCCTGATTTACATAGCGCAAGAAAAAAAATTTTGATTCAAATCTGTACGACCCGGATACGTTGGTAGCCGAAAGGCACGGATCCGATCCGATAAGTGAGGTTATACCTTAATTCGAGGTAACAGCGCCATTCTGACCTCCGCACAGCTGAGAGCAACTTAATGTATTTTAAGTGGAAAATGTGATCACATTAGGAACCTTTGAGTCTTGAAGGAAGGTAATTTTCGAAAAAAGTGTCGTGATTCCAGACAATTTTGTAGATAAAGGAATAAAATTGTCTAAGTTTATTCCAATTGTGGACAATTGTATAACTGGCGTGACCAAATCGTGTTTGTAAAGAAATAGAAGAAGTGTGGGCGGCTTACAAATAATGATTACATTTTTATCTCGTTAATATTACGTCAACAATTTTAATAATAGTCTTATTATAATAGAAACATGATAAAATTGAATCTCTCAATGCAAATGGAGACTTAAAACAGATTTTTTCTTGTGGTTATTCTATTACATGTGTGTCATACATTAATATCTTCTAGTGCAAGAAAACATCGAATTTGGTGCAGTTTTATCAGCGACCCTAAAGGCTTATAAAAAGACAACTGAAAAACGAGTGTAACAGAGCTCAGTTACAGTAACAGCTATGCTATTCGATCATCCGAGTCAAGGTGGAGTAAGGATACATTCCTACAGTACCTACGTACAGGGACAAAGGATGTCGTTAGAGGCGACTATATTCGGCGCTAATAGCTCACGGTTTGATGCCCTGGCCGCGTATGTTGTAGGCGGTATAAGAAGCTCACGAGAGGCTTATGTCCAGCAGTGGACTGCAATAGGATTGAGTGGGTTATCGCTTGATCCTGACACATTTTTTTGCGTTAACAGTTGTTTATTTTATATTATATATATTAACGTAACATCACGCCTGTTATCCCCGAAGGGATAGGCAGAGGAGTGTAGTACACTCCCACGTTTCACCAGTTACGTTTATACCCTTCTGTGGAATAGCTGATCATTCTACTACCATACACAGGACACATATCCAGATTCTGAGTCACTGCGAAAAAATCTAACCCAGGAAAATCCAATAGTGCCCGACTCGGGAATTGAACCCAGGATCTGTCGATCAGTAGTCCTACTAGCAGTCAAGACGACCAACGAGGTATTTTCTAAAATATCTCAAGTAAAAAGCAGATAATTTGAAGTTGCATAATGTCCAACAAAGAGACAGTACCTAATGTAATATCTCGTTTAACATTAGCTCCTCCTTAGCTTAGTTCCTCTCATTAAATCTAACAATTTAATTAAGAAATTCATTAACTTTCTTTCTCCGTAAATTTTGTACAGTAATTAATTAATTCGTCCTCAATATTGTAAGTTCATAACCAATTTTCGACATACACGAAATACATATATAAGAAAGTATCACAAATGTCACTAACATCATGTGGAAATTAACTGTAATAATTTAAAAAAAAGTCATCAGTGTCCTTCGATAGGTCGATGATGATGAATATAAAAATACGGAATAATGACTGTATATTTTAAAGTAATGATCAAAGGAAGAATCGAATGACCCATCTAACTTGTAACACTTACAAAAATACTTAATTTTGTAGTCTATTTTCGTGTCCACTTATAGAAATTTGGTGCAGTTTTTTGATAATATAACTGTACTTACAATAATACCCGATAATAATAGAATTTTGTTGTGTCTGGACTTAAACTTAACAATGCAATAAGTAAAAGATAAAGAAATAAAAAGTGTATTCAGTTCATATACATAGTTATGATATTAAATGCCCAGGTTCATCTATGAAATCTAAGCCCACGGAGAAACGGGAACTCGCTTAATAAGTGGGAGAAATATTCTACATACTCATACATATACAAAATGTAAAATATGTTTCTAAACATATTTTCGATCCTTAAAAAGAGTCCCTACTAAATTTTTTATAACAATAATTTTAATTGCTTCTATTTTCGCACCGGAAATGGTAAAACCGTCGTTCGTTCACTAAACTCCCTCGATCACTTCCAAAAAAACTCGTTAACTTTAACATTTATTGGTTTCTTAAAGTATAAATGCCTATTAGTGTGGAATATATGATATTGAGGCGACACAAAACGTTGGAAGCATGCGTTGTGTTATTGGTGGGTCATTAGTAAACATTGAGGATTACCTAGAAGTGGCCCATAAAATTTGTATCCAAAAACATGTCATTGTGACTTTTAAAGACGTTACAACCGAATTTACTACTGGCACTTTCGCGGTCAAAGGAATAAAAATAGATAGTGGCATACGAAAACAGTAACTTTTTACGGTTTCTCCGGCGATACGAAAAACAATGTCGCCGTACTCGTAAATATCCCCTAATCTTCTCACAAATATAGTTTTACCGACGTGCCCGCCAGGGTATCAGTGTGAACGATGTAAGATGAACGATGGTTATGTAGTTCAAAAATTATAAGCATTGTCGTTTGGTACAACGTTAATGTCAATCATTAACAGTAATGATTAGCTAACGCTAACTACAGATTGGATGTCCATCTTGAGGCTGATTTTAAATTCATTCTTTGTTTGGAAGCTTGTATCTTCATGATGTCTACAGTATAAAAAGTGCCTACTGTACAGGAACTTGAATTGACTTTTTTACCTTCGCTTTATTCATTTCCCTTACCGTTTTCGTTTCCCTAGTTAATTATCTACTCGTTCCTCGCTTGGCGCAATGCAGCTTCCCGATCGACGTGGACATTCCCTCCTGTAAATCGGCTTACAGATTGTTGAGGATTAGGCGGGATGATCATATTTATTCCCTCTGCATAATGGGAGTACATTACGGTTCCTTTTAGAAATGTCTTTGTGTCCGTCTCATTAATATCAGATTTTGTATGGAGGTCCACATAAAGGAGCTCGATGCCGTTGTATTCTCTGTCTGAGGGCTGCTATTAATTTTTATTTTCATACAAATTACACCGATGCTGTTACGTATTCCCCTTGTCTGTAACTCAGATTATTATGTTTTAATATTTTTAACTATTTATAACTTTCCCAGGCAAAGCAGCCGAAGAGATAGGTATTTTTAGTCCTAAATCTCTTTGAGAGTAGTAAACAGAACTACAGGTATGGTTTTAGGTAGAAAGTTTTCTGTTTTTTTATTTAAACATTTCCTTCAGATTATAATTTTCGAGTTTGTATTGTGTCAAGACGCAATAGACTCGTGTCATAAAAGCGTGAATATTTCACGAATTGATGAAATTCAGTGACCGACAGTTACGAGGGTGTGTTTACTGGATGTCGCTATATATTTCCTATTTACGAGTAGGTACCGTCTGCCGTTCTGGTTTTATTGCGACTATCACTTATACGCTTTCCGGTTTACTATAATATTAACTAAAGTTGTAAAGTTGTATCTACCTTTATTTAATATTACATAAACCGATAAAATTACTTAGCTCACGATAACCTTTAGAGATTTATTTCTGTTCACGATCCTAGAACACGATTGATCAAACGATTGAACGATAATATGTTCCTTAACTAATACAAAATTCTGGAAACGTGAATTCTTTACAAGGCAAAGGGAATATTTATAACATCATTAGTCTTTGAAATACTCAATAATGCCACACAATAAAACGGCTGGAGACTCACGACTAAGAGGTGGTGCGACATTGACAAGGGTGACTGTGTGTCATTACGCCGTTACACACACTGTAAGCTGCCATTTTTCCGCATCGAATTGATGTCACTTGATTGACGTCAATCTGTTCAGTGTTCGTATTTGTTATAAATAGGTATTTCGTTTTTTAGTATTCGCTATTTATTCTTGTAGATTAATATTACATATTGTTATGTGAGTACCATTTATATTGTTTTGTTTGTTCTCGTTTCTTAAATGTTCCGAGAAAATATTTCTCTAAAAATACGCTGTGATGTGAAGCGAAAAGCGGTGAAAATATTTGCGCAGATATTTGTCGGAACCTCAGTGTCTGGTAATATTTTTATATTACTTTTATTACGGGTTATTGAAAACTAAACGCGGTGTAGAGAACAGTATTTAAAAGTTTAACTAAAGCAACTTTTGTTAAGACAATATGACTAACGTTTTGACGTTGTATAATTTATGCTTCTGTATACTGAATTTCGCTAAGACCCGCAGTTATTACGGCCCTATATAAACAAGACAATACAAAATAGGCAGAACATACAAAATTTTAAATAAATAGACATACAATAAAAATATTTCTATGTGTAGGTAGGTATAGTGACTCATGACGATATCTCCAAAACTGTACGTCCGATTGATTTGAAACTTAACATGAATAATTAAAATAGGGTTTGAAAGTTTATATCAAAACTTCATCGCTATTGAAATAATACACCTGACATTTTAGATTTAGGTCAGAGAGGGTTAGGGAGACGGCAAGGGAGAGGAAGAGGGAGGCGGAGAGGGAGAGCAAGACGGAGAGGGAGAGATTTTCATTCTTCTTTGCGGGTAGAATTTGGTAAAATCTGTTTTAATTGATCCCAACATATCAAAAAAGATATAATATTTAATATTAATTTACATAACATACATTTAAGAGTTTTAGAATTCCGCGGGGACAAAGTCGCGGGCACAGCTGGTATACTATTATATAAAAAGAAAAAATTTGTTCTTATCGACGAAACCAAAACATTGATATACGCAAGGGGAAATAGCATAAGAAAGATTTTTCATATAAGATATTCATCTCCCCATACACGAAAGAGCCTTGAAGAATCACGAACCAAATATACATACGAGAATACTCCCCGTAACAAATTGGGAGTATAAAGAGCGAATAAATTGCCTTCATACGTTTGAGAATCGGAATAATCAAATGCCGCGCACTATTCTGATACTTTTGTCTCTAGTGTAAAAAAAAATCATATTCATACATGCAAATGTTACAAAATGCGATTGTGATTGTTCACTTACATGTACAACACCGCTAAACCGATTTTGATATAACTCGACGTGGAGATAGGTCGAAATATTCTGCGAAAATTCACAGCGGACCACTGCATCAATATACTATTTTGAAACTTTCTAAATTAGTAAAAAAAGAAAGTCTGTCTGAAAATATTATTTATGAGATCGTCCTTTAAGTACTTAAGGTGTTCTAACGTATCGAATATTAATCGTAGAAATTTATATACATACATGATAAAGAATACGTAAATCTTTCTACATTACCTACTGTAATAAATATGGTAAAAGGAAATCCGTCTTCGTTTGACCTCTGGGAGAAGATCCAAGATGTATGTATCCAAGTCAAGCGGTGTTGGAATACGATACATTAGAATATCGCTGATTGTGCCCGGTACATGGCTATTTCTATTGGCTAACCGAGTATTTCATAGTGGGAAATAAACGTAACTAGTAAAACATGGGGGTGTACTCCTCTTCCTAACTTTTCGGGAAATAATTCCGGATGTAGTAGTAGATTTCTAGTAGTGGTTCGGAGTCTGGATATGTGCCCGATGCATGACGATAGGTTCACCACCTATTCCATAAT
>DWTO01003453.1:0-12579 GCA_018244755.1 Jemadia pseudognetus | reverse complement strand
TGACGCAAAACATCGTATCAAATTTCATAGTTCATAGAAAATAGCACCCTAAAGCTTAAACTATAACGTCGGTAGTCGTTTGAAGCTCCAACGATATGTTATATTTCGCCTTTGCCGAGATGGAATTTTCGTCACCACCACAGTCCCCTCCATAGATAGCTATGTGCGATGAAATCGCGCGAAAGTATGCTCTATTATACACTATCATGCATTCTATTTTGTTCTAGAGATATCTGTGAGAGTTGAATAATATTTGATTATATGTTACTTTACATATGTATATATAATTGTGAAATGATGGAAAGGGAAATCGGTGCGTAGGCATTATGTAATTTCCATTATCAATATGTACCTACCTATATTATACCTAAAGGTAACATCACGCCTGTAATCCCGAAGAGTTAAACAGATGAATGTAGAATACTCCCACGTTTCACCAGTTACATTTACGTTCCACTGTAGACTAGGTGGTGAGCCTATTGCTATGCACCGGGCAATTATCCAGACTCCGAGCCACTGCTAAAAAATCAAAATTAGAAAAATACTACCCGTATCCGATCTGTGATCGTTTATCTCATTGAAAATATAGGTATACCTACCCATGTATTAATTACATCTTAAATACTTATCTAAACTAGTTAATATCATTGTTTAATGTCGGGTTTTATACAGTTAATAGTCACGTGTTACTGCATGTATTTCTCTCTCTAGTATTCGTCTAAAATATTAACTCACACAAATACCTACCTACCTAGATACAGTTAAGTTAGCGAGACCTTTAAATAGATCATCTATGTATCTAATAGTTCATGATACAAGGCGTCTCTTATCTCCTCAATGGCACCCCACTATTAGTTACTCCACGTCCACCACAATTTGACCTTTAGAGCGACTGCGTTCATATCCATTATGTCATAAATAGTTCTAACAGCCGAACCGAACGGAGGCCAGTCTAAATTTGTCTACGAGCACGGCCGAAGCGCGCCGAAAACGCCCGAACCGATCTAAAATGGCGTCGCAAGCGTCACGGTTTTGAGGTTAAGGTTTGACATTTCCAACCGTTCTAAACAACTGACAATCTAATCTAGGTCTCTATGAAACTCTTATTGTGTATACAATAGGGTCCAAATTATAAGTTTTTCTGGCGCTATCTAAATTGGTGTTGACGTAAATGGCGCGTAGACGGTTGTCATTTTCTTACGCTAGCCGTAATAAAAGGTCTTGATCTTTACATTGAATTCGCGGGCTGGCGATGTTTTGCTGTTATTTAACTATGCGCCCGCGCATGCGTTGTTCTCACGGATGCGTTTGCATTATTATTGCTGCGCAAGCTGATATTAACTGCCTTTTTGTGTAGTTGGTCATTCTCGTACATTAGTGCGTATTTCGTTCTAAATGGCCAGTTCGTGCAAATTGACAATCTAGTTTTACTGGATGTAATTCGAGTTTATGAGATATTTCAAGCGCTGCAATTGAATTAAAATTACTAATAATGGGAATAACCAAAAATATGACGCTATGTATTATGTTACGTACTGGAATGCGTAAAGGGGAAGTCCTTTGGGTGATATAATAGAACTTAGTTCAATGCTGACACACGCCTTTGATACCGAAATGCATACTTACATTTTCTCTTTTTCTATCTCTAAGTTGAATCAGTTTTTTAATTATTAAGTACAAGATATTTCAAAAATTACTGTACTGACCACCACCACCACCACTTATAAGAAGTATGAGATAAAGTTGTCAAAAAATCACTCTAAAATTTATTTCACATTAGGATTCCGTGCCTATAAGCATTGATTCCGTGCCTATAAGCATTGATAAGAGATATACGCAAGTAATGGCCCAGAACGGAATTTATTTGTCCGACCGGGTCTCAAACCCAAAACCCACTGTACCCAAGGCAGACTCAATAAGTTCAATAGAATCACCGCTGTATCAAAAATCAGTTAATCTTTTCAATAAACTCATAGCGGAAGGATTACTCTTGGAACACTAAACGGATATGAGAGTAACGCGGCATATAAGAACAATGTGTAGGTATCCATAGCGGATATACGATAAGAATATTGGCCAAAATAGTTGAGATACTTGTTATCCAGAATTGGCACAATAGATTAGGCCAGAGTCACACCGATGTTCGCTAGGAAAAAATATACCTACCTACACTTCAAAACATTGTGAGGATCTAGTTTTATAAATTTTTATAAATCGAATGAAATTATTCTCAGAAATGATACGATAATATTGCACTTTTAACGCTTTCCAGTGTGACTGTTTTTAAATAGTCGAACTGAATATATCAGAGAAATTTAATTCATATAATTTTTGATATTGTAAGTTAATAAACTATTAAACGATTGTAATGAATAGGATTATTTAATACTGGACGATAAATGGTTGAACAAAAATATACGCCTAGCACGTTTCGGGGAAAGAGTTCTGAATTCAAACAACGGCTCGTATGTCCTTCCGCGGAATTGGCGAGGAAATTTTTGTTGTCTTTTCGTATTCCTCGAACAGATTTTAAATTGAGAACGCGAATGTTGTACAGCTAAAATGTCGCATGCATTGTTCTGTTGACCGTTACATTTCGATACGAGAGTTCACAAAATAAAGTTTTGCCTTCGGAATACGAATTTTTGAAACACCAATAAAAATAGCTGTTTAATTTCTTATTGTATATTTGTTAAAATCGTGCGACATACCTTTTTGATATTTATATCAAATTTGTTTTTTTATGTTTTTAACATTTACGTAAGTACAACCTGACAAAATATTACTTTTATACAAGGAAGTCGTAAACGTTTACTCTCTTTACTTATCCACTATAATCCATTTAAGTGAGCCGCTATAAGAGGGGAAATATTTAAAACTTTGGTAACAAGAGAAACCATAAACAAAAATATTATAAGGTTACCATAAGTATCGATTGCAGTAGAAAGAGATACATATTTTATTGCGGATGGTGAGTCCCGGAAGTCAAATAATGTGAACGTCTCATTATGATAGTCCGTGGGTGGTACCAGAGACAATCAGAGAGCGACATGAGCGGACCGAATCGACTCTTCAAAAGCGTCATTAGCCAGAGCAATGCATAATATAAGCGATTAGGGAGTCTCTGGTTTTTTCGCGGAAGTGGTCCACTTTGCAAGACGCGTACGACGAAATGGCTGCAGTAAGCAAGAACAAGGTTATGTTTTCTGTAATTATTAATGTATGCGTCGTTGACCTGGTGGGTGCAAGCGCGATTGCTAGTCAGGAGGTCCTGGGTTCGATCCCAGATGTTTGATATCAACAATTATCTTCATACAGTCCTGTTTAACGTCAGTTGCGAATGTCTATGGTTCCCAATGGTATAGGAGGTGAGTCTATTGCCATACACTGGGCACAAATCCAGACTATGAGCTGGAACTGGCAATGTCAAGTTAGACAAACTTAAAATTACATGAATATTAAATGTACATATTTGTATATCTATGTCAATTATGAGCTGGATATATTAGTTTAAGTATTTTTATGTTCGATGTGTGTTACATAAGCAATAGTTAATTGTGTTATGTGTTTATGTCAGCTAAATATATAACACTAGCTAGATACGTGCTACAATATCTCCGCGTCAGCGAGTATTCAGCGAATATATTCAAATGTCTCGTTTGTTTAATAGAATTGTTTAAATTGACGTGAAAATTTTAAATACATACGACTCATATTGTATTGTGATTATTTCAGATTTCGTAATTAATTTCGTGTCAGTGTATGTAGTATGCCCTGATATGTTTTTGCCGCTGTGTTCTTTGTACACGTGTTGTTCAATTTGGTTTGAATTTGTAGGTTTTTATTTTGTGTACTTGTAATGTATATATGTATAACTTATGGATATATTGTACAACATTAGTCGCACGTGTTATTAGTATAATTATAATTTTGTGGTATTGTAATATCGCGCCTGTGATCCCTGATGAGGCAAACAGAGGAGTGTAGTAGGGTACACTTTGCGATTCACTAGTTACGTTTATGCCCGATTATCGACCTATGGCATAGAGTGTGAGCCTATTGCCATACAGCGGGCACATATCCAAACTTCGAGCCACTACAAAAAAATGAACTAGAAATTCCAGTTAGAAAAAGCCTGTAGTAGGTACTCGACCCGGGATTTGAATCCAGGAATTGTCAGTTAGCAATCCCGTTAACAACCACACGTCTAACGAGGCGGCCAAGTGTATTAATGATTGATGTAACACATACGATACACATACGGCATACCTAACACTTTGTATATAGCAACCTAATATGAATACGGTCATACATTATTATTTTAAAATGCTTATTATTATAAAATGTAATTCGAGTAGCAACATTTTAGCGCCACAGTGTCATATTGCAACGTTAATCGCTCAGTGATAAGAGTTCATTGTTATTTGAACGATTCGATTTTCGAACGTATTCGAAATTTAATTTGTCTATTGTATATTTTGTGGCTTAATCATGACGCACGTTGAACGGCTAATAAGTATTGGACTTTATGAAATTTTCATACTAGACCCATCTCATGTAGGTACATACGTGTCGAAAAATCATACACGTTTCTGACATTTCCTATGTCAGCATACCTGTTACAGTCGTGTACAGTTGCGTGTAAAATTGTAAAGGATAATATAAACGATTGTTCTATTCTGTACGTCAGTTTGTTGAACGTTAGGAAATTAAAGTTCCGGACTGTAACATTATTACACAGAACTGAATGTTCCAGTTCCAGAATCTTCTCTCTATTCTGTTGCTGTTTGAGTTTAATAGGTCACAGAATTTTTCTATCAATTTTCTGAAGCACAAACAGTGAGTTATTCCTGCTGTTTAGCAGCTGATGCTGTGCTGCCAAGTGCTTTGTTGTAAACGCATTTGAGATGATCAAATGTACATATGTACCATCACGCCAGGTTTCTTACGGAGTATGCAGAGAGCACCGAGAGGTTATCTTTATCTTAACGGATTTGGTGTAATTGTTCTACATCCATCATTCCGTTTAAACATTTGCCAGTTTCAGAGAGTTCTTGCATATTTCAAATTGACAGATATGTATTTAAAAAACTTAACGTTCAATCGTTGTTTCAAACATTTAATATTCAAGCAATATTACACATTTACTTGTTTAAATTGTTTTTTTAATAAGTTACCTACAGACTAGCATTTGACCACAATCTTGCCTGATGGAGAAGAAATTATGTGTCCTATGATGTGGGCTGTTTGCCTAGTGAATGTCTATTCACATGGAGTTTTAGGCAAATGTGTTAACTAATACAGCAAATATGTATTGTCAAAAAACGACTCTCAGATATTACATGCAGATTGCCTTCAAATGGAGAATCCTGGAGCTTGATACCTCATGATATACTTATGTAATATATTCAAATCCAAAATGTTACTTATCAGTATTATTTGCGGCATGAGTTGATACAAGTGGCAAATAAACTGCGAAACTTGAATGCAGCCCGAACCGCTATCAACAGTGTCCAAATAGCGGAACAGAGCGCCGTAAGCGGCTGTGCAAAACTGTACCGTCAGCACAAACGTCTCTCACAAATTATTAACGGTTAGAACACTCTAGATTTTAGATGACGATGATAGGATTGTGATCAGTTATATTACTAATGATAAAAATATTCTATTTTAAAGGGGATATTATTATATTAATTAATGATTTTAAAATATCATTTCAATTTTTTTTTTAATTTGGAAACTATAAATTGTAGCAGTAAAACATAATTCAGATTCATTTGTACGAATAGTGTCAAAATTGCACAATGGCGTGACTTGGGCCGTCGGTTTCGGTACGGTCAGCAAAAAAATCATGCCCTCATTTTAATATCTAACAGGTCTCCAATCTGTTAGTAATAAACATTTATATTACCTACCCGTTTTAACAACATTCTATTGAAGCATACGCTGATACGTCAAGTTATATTTTAAAACTTAATTGTGTCTTGAAATTTTGCTGAGTCTACACAAATATCTATGAAGTGTTGAATAGTGCATTAATGGAAAATAAAGATGTAACGAAAACTAAATGTCGTATTGTGTCAGTAGATCGAAAGAAGACTAATATATTAGGTTAGAAGCATAGAAAACGTCGCATCACGCCTGTTATCTCTAAAGGGATACGCAGAGCAGTGTACACTCCCACGTTCCACCAGCTACGTTTAGGTCCTACTATGGAGTAAACAGTCAGCCTACTGTCATACGCGAGGCATAAGTCAATACTCGAGCAGCTAGAAAATTTCTACGAGAAAATTGAAGTTAGTGAAATAGTATCCAGTTCGGGATGTGAACCTAGGACCTTTCAATCAACAGTCGCCTTTGCAAACACTCGGGCAATGTGGCAGTGAAATACATACGTATAAATAGGTGCTTACGTAAGTGTAAAAGGCTTCTTTTACTACCAGTCAGGAAACAAATGCTTGCGCTCATCACACAAATGTTTGCCCTCGATCGTAATCGCATCCACGAATACTGGCTCAGTAGTCAGGTTTACTAAACACTGAACCAATAGCCTAGTAAGTTTATTAGAGTCACAAACTTGGAGTGAATATAAAATAAAATGTGAGTACCTACCGTTCATTTTTATTCTAACCGTACTGTAGGCACACCGGCGCCAGTTCGTCTGTCGTCAAATCTGGCGAGATTACACGGAATCGAACCCACACTGCATCCAAATATACGATACAGTTTCTATTGGTGTACAGGCTTTTCATAGGCTTTTGTGAAGTTTGAAAGTTAGAATTTAGAATAGCTTAGATCGCTTGATCCTTTATGTAGTAAAATAACGTTTTGAAATGTAGAAACTTGTTTAAGAATGCTCTTGTATTAGGTTTTTGAAAATACCTTAACTACTTAATATAGTTGTACGCGGGAGGAAGAGACATTGAGAGGAGATACTTTTTAGTTGTAAAAGTTTTGATAAAAATTCAGTATTAAAAAAATGTTTTAAATTCTATCCCACCGTTGTCATGAGCGATATTGGCGAACCTAGTTCCGTGTATAGATATAATTTAAGCCAGAATACTACTAATGAAATGTAGATAATAAAAACACCACAAGAACGAAACACAAGAAATATGTTCTGTTCAATTCTAGAAAACTCCACATCTACTCAACAAGGTATCTACACTGTATATCTGTCACGCGTAGAACTCTCTCAATGCGCTCTGAGGATTTTGCTGTCGAAATTCCGCCATAATTACGGATAGTGTAATTTCACAGTTGGGGTAGAGGTTTAAACGGGGTTGGTTCCGAAACGTAACGACTTTGGGGCAACGCTTTGAACACAAAAAAACGGAGGTTGTTGAACTTGCATTTCTCACGTGAGACCCGACTGTGTTTTGTTGGTGAAACTATTTTTTGCTTTCTTTGATATTGTGAAACTCTATTTATTTTTGAGTGTACTTTTTCAACTGGAGAATATAATTATATTGAATTAGGTGTCAGTATATTTCAATGATTGAGGTTGTTTAAATCTGTCATTATTTAACTTACAGACTTACTATGTTCATCATTGTCATCAATTTATTTGGGGTTCCCACTGTTGGACATGACTGGCGTCCCACAATAACAAAGGTTAAACACAGTCTATATTATATCTATATTTCATTGGATAAATAAACTACAAAAATGCACGTAAGCGAACCGTGGAAGTGAGGAACAAACAAAAGACCGGCGACTCATCTGTTTCAATTCTCAAATAAATTCGTGACACTCATCAGTGGCGTGACCCAATTTGCGCGGTGCACGAATGCACGGTCCCCGGTCGTAGCGTCGTGTCGTATCGCTGTATCGTGCTGGTGTCGATAGCCCTTAATGACTAGCCGAAATGAATCCGCACAGCGCCGTGAATGGAGCCTGCTATTAAATTTTGCATATTAAGATATTGTTTTAATTATTACAATATTTAAGATTTGTTTTGTGTCATTGGAGGTAATATCAGACATTAAACAACTATTTTACTAATTAAATGTTCTTTTTTCTAAAAAGAAAACTACGTTTGTTGCTGAAATAATAATAATACTATGAATTTTATATTTGTATAGAATCTCTCGATCTTTGTTGATACTTATTTGCTATCAATACCTAAAATATCTGTTAAAAATACACAATCACAAAACAACATGGCTGAAAAATAAAACACTAAGAAAATGGTTAAAAAATTATAATATGTAAAATAAATTCAACAATCGATGTCTTTGCTTACACTCGTAAGTACGATTGTCAGTTTTAATTTCGTCATAAACGAGCATTGTTTGTTACAACAATAGACAAGACATCTGAATTGAAAATATTGATTTTTCCTCAATCGCTTGGCCTTGGGCTTGCTTAGATCTTGCTTAGCCAATTAAGTATACGAAGTGGTAAAAAAAGTATGATACGTTAAAAGAGGTAAAAATTCGCGCGACAGTGGCGCCCTCATCGTGATATTACTACTTGCAAGCCAAGTGATAGATACTCAACTAGAACATTAAATCTATCGAGTTGTAATATTTCTTCCAGTAATGCGGTTTTACGATTATTTTCCATATAAAGTATAACATATACAAATGACGTGTTGAGTACAGTATCTGTTAGTGACATAATATTAGCATTAATCACAGTTCTGACCGAGCTTATAACTATGTAACATTTGAAGCTACGTATGTTTTGTATTTTGACTCAGCCTAGCGAACACCTCATCGACACAATAATCAGTACATCAGCTTCTATTATTCCTCTTCTAGACGTAGATCATTCCCATGGTTAAAGATTCTCGCTCCTATAATGTTAACTTAATACGAATTTCTCGAAGAACTCTCGTCCAATACCAGAACGAAACCACTCAGGTGTCAATGATACGAGTATTATCTCACTTGTAGCGTTGTATGCCAATATAGGTATATACAAATGGATGATTTCACAAAGATTTACACCATTAGCTATATCGAAGTCAGTTTCATTTTAAAAAAACCATATGCCTCTCCATGCACGTCCGAGCTCCCTGCACCCATTTTTCGTAAATCACCCACATTGGACGCGGGTGAAATTCGCGGAAAATAAAACCTAGCGACGAAAAAGGCCACAACTGTGTTACAGTCGCTAGCCGGACGGAACGGAATGACGGAACGTGCTCGAAAAAATACGGCGACGATGGCGGGGCTGTTCCTCACAATAGCGCCTTGTATCGGCCCGCGCTACGTACGAATATACAGGTCAAGCATGTGGGAAGAAAAGCGGCCGCAAACATTTGGTAAGAACGAACAAATTACGTTCGCGGAACGTTCAAATGTCCTATAAAAGAAGCAGGGGCGTAAATTAATATAGTATTAAGTGAAAATCTTCTAAAACAGACAGTTAACTACATCGTATTAACGTGGGATAGACTCATAACAGATAAGCGAAGCTTCCGGTGACAAAGGTGTAAAGTATTAATATTGGTACCGAACGTTGTAAGTAGGTACATCTAGAAGAAATCGAATTGTTTAGCTTTCAAAATAATAGTTACTAGTAAATGTAAGTCGCGTCACGTACGATTGGAACATATAATAATCATTATCGTCAACGCGATGATCGTCATTACAATTGTAAACATTTTCATAATCACACTATCTTCGTAAAAGTATTACGGATTTCATAGGTTGCTTTACAGGCAGTGGACAAGTCGAAATGGAATTTATCTTAGAAAATACACATATATCTTTAAATGAAATTTTCATTAAATTCAATCGTTTGCCTTAAACAAGAGTTTTTTCGTCTGAAAATACACAAACTGATTATGAAAATTCAGAGGAGCGAGATAAAAATCTTCCTAAGATTATTTCGCGTTGAATATACGTATGTAGTTCTTTGTACTGTCAGAATCACATTTGCTGTTTTGGATTTTTCATTTCGTGATGGGTTGGTGCGCTTTCCAAAAAAATCTCTCTCGTATCTTATATCTACATGTGATTAAATGATTCACTTTTAAACCAATTGGACAAAACTTATGTTATCAACTGTGTGTAATGCTCTTGGTGTGTAATGAATAAATAAATAAAATAAATGATTGTTTTATAAGGCAATCACGGCTTAAGTAACGGTAAGTTTTTCCTTCTGACGAAAATTTTAGATTTTCGTGCTCTGAATGACTTCATTAATGAGGCTAAGCGCAAGGTAAGATTGCTTTGTTGTTATCTGGTCGTGACGATACCCTAGAGCTGAAACAAGAGGCGTGTCGAATTAGGTTTTAGGTTAATGAACACGTTTATGAATGACCTTAAAAGCTTCTTCCTAGTTAAGACCTTAAGACATTGCTTCCTAGTTATTTAACATGACATATTACGGGCGAAGAAAATCATTTATATAGATTATCATATAAATTATCATTTTAACTTCCTTGCAGGATTCCTTTTTTTATCCTTTTCTTTAAATGCTTACACCAAAATAATTGACCCAACAATAAAAACACATGTTTTTACACGTTACTAATTCGAAATAATTGTGAACAAATCTGTCTATTAATTAAAACAGCTACTAGCGTGCCCAACATTGACACATTCTAAAGCAATCCTAAAGGGAATCAATCATATAACTCGTGAACAAACTCGTTTGGAAAATCCAATGGAATCAAATCGTCCTGAACTAGATCGAACACAAGGTCACATATCTAGGTTAGACCGACGTTTTGGTACCTAGCCTGACCGCGCTGTACCTAACTCATGCACTGACTAGCTTAATGATATCACAATGTTTTTATTTGATCTAGCTTGTCCCCATCTCACTCCATCTCACTATATATTCATATGTTTTTCATCGTTGTAATATGTTATTATTATAATTGTATCGTCACATCGCGGCCCTTACGGGGTTGGCAGAGAGTACTGAGTGCCCAATATTCCTATCGTTACAGAAGTGATTTTAATATGTGAATGAACAGATTTAGGAGATTTTATTGCAGAAGATTTCAGTTTAGATTTCTAGGAACAAGCTGACCTGCATTTAAGAAGCTAACAAATCAGTTTAAAGATTATTTATCGGTTAAATCAGTGACCTAGTAATTATTCCCTGGACTATTTACTAATACGTACTACACGTTACCCAGAAGCTGTTGGCTCCAATTTTTATTTAAATTCACATGAACATCTTAATTATTTTACTACCTTCATTTTCACGCTGCATCAAATGGGGATTTTTATGGTTTTAACTAAAGATATTTGGAAATGACCAACTCTACCCTCTCACTGTACGACACAGCGCTCCACTGTACGTGTCTCCTGAAATTTGGTAAAAATTTGCCATTTGTGGTCAACCATCCAAAAGTTGACCGCGTTCACCATTACTCAATTATCCAGAACGCTTGTAATCTGAAATGAAATGACAGTTATTACTTGTATTGAACCCGTGCTTTCCCAACTCTACAATTTCACTCGTATCGTTCTCATTGCTTGATTAGTAGAGCGTATCGCGAAATTCTTAGACCATGGGGTTAATTGCCCTCGATGTACCGACTCCCATAGTTTAGTTCTATGTGCTTAATAAAACCATAATAACCAAAAGTATTACTCGTAAAGGAAATCTCAGTCTTAGAGGAGACCCGTATCCAATAGCGCAACGATAAAAACGGTTCATTTTTTTTAATTTAGCTTATCAAATTAAAAATATTAATTTTCTCCGCTAACTCCGTAAAGGACTTGGCGTGATCATACAATAATATTAGCAATGCATTAGTTAAGTGCAATCAGCGCTTTACACTACGGGTATAAATATATTATTACTTTGAGTAAAATATTTATGATAAAACGTATTGAAACCAAATCGTCCTGCCAGAGAACGGGCACAAGGTCAGCTGTCTAGGCTACGCCGGCGTTTCGGTACCTCGCTCGCGCGTGCGACTGTCTAGGTTATCCGCTTTAGTTCTCGATTTTTGTCATTGGCTGGCTTAGACTAGTTGTTTGTAAAGTAAAATCACACCTGCAATCCCCGATAATATAGGTTGAAAAGTACAATACAGTCCAATGTTTTACTAGTTACATTTACGTTCCGTCATGGGGTAGATGGTGAGCATATTGCCATGCACCGGGCACAAGCCTAGACACCGATCCTCTACTGAAAATTTCAAGTTAGAAATTCCAACAGTACTCAGCCCGGGGGTCGAATCCACGATCTCCGACTCAGTTCGTTTGAAAGCGAGTGTGCGTTCTATAAAAATGATTTCCTTCACCCGTTATAATTCTACCGTACGAAAGTACACTGAAGTCAGCAAAAGTGATAAGCTAGAAAGGTAAGCCTTCCGTGCACGTGAGCCGCGGCGGCATGTATCAACTCATGTTGCTGCGAAATATTTTCGTGCAAATTTCACACGTACTCAGCGCGACACATGAGCTGTGACGTCATCCGTCATCATCATATATTTATCTACATTCTACTTAGTAATTCATATTTAGCACTATACTCGTGTAGTGTTGGCTTTACACTATTGCATTCGAAAGCTGTGTGGCTTTTTTTATAACACTACTTTTAATACTAACGTTACAAGACGCCTGTGTTCCTCTAAGAGATAGGCAGAGGAGTGTAGTACAC
>DWTO01003452.1:0-12579 GCA_018244755.1 Jemadia pseudognetus | reverse complement strand
TCTTGGCCTACCTCGGCACCTGCGTCCATCAACATTCGCATTGTATATCTGCTTCGTCATTCTTTCATCATCCATTCAATATTTAAACATTTAAAATCAAATTCGAATCTTTTCTCTTGTCTTATTCGGATTTTGACAAAAATTGAATTTCCAAGCCCCGGTGTAGCGGTAGGTATCAGTAACTACTGGATAAATATGTTAGTCATTTATAAATTATTAGTTTAGATATAATAGAATTAGCAAATTAGTTTCAGTGCACGGTTCTATTAATTCCAAGTGGACACGATATCAAATTGAAGATCGGAGGCCAATAATACAACAATAATACAACCTTAAGATTAGTCACAGATGCGTTGCCTTCAGTGAGTACACTAATTCTCCTCTACTTGTCCGCAGGAAATGATGCGGTGGTAAACTCATTATCAAATCGTGCTTGCAGTTCCAATATTTAAGTGCCAAAATAAAATAGAAAATATAAAAAGTAACAATAAAATTGTAACAGTGTTCTAAATGATGTTATTAACTCTTCTTATGATGTTTTCTAAATTATGTTATTAACCTTATGAACTCTTTCTTACAAAGTTATATCACCTTGGATAGAGTAATAAATCTAAAAAGCTATGTACCTAGATTTTAAGATTTATTTCTTTAGTTATTCAGATGTCTGAATGTGCCTCGTTGATCGTGTTGCTTGGCAAGTGCGACTTCCGATCGTGAGGTCTTGGGTTCAAATCCCGGGTAAGACATTAGATTTTTCTAATTTAGATTTTCTAATAGTGGTTCGGAGGCTGGAAATGCGCCTGGTATATGGCAATAAGCACCTATTCCATAGTGGGAGGTAAACATAACTAGTGAAACGTGGCAGTGTTCTACATTCATCTATCTACCTCTTCGGGGACTACAGGCTTGATGTTACTTAAATCTGAATCTAAATATGTAAAAAAAGTAAACAAAAACATGACAATTCGTTTTCAAAACTATGATAGAACCACCGGTTAATAATCGCAACGGCAGGCTGAATTGTCTACATCCTAACACGCACGGGTCAATGAAGCTATTGAGTGCGAATTTGTCACTGTACGAACCATAAACGACTGTCGTAACACTCGGCTGAATACACGCGCCCGTCCTAGCCGCGCCATTGTGCGAACTATTTGAGGAAACACACTCACCAAGTTGGCTAACACCTAAATTCATATACGCGACTCGCTCACCTAGGGCACCTGTTCACACTCATTACCGCTGGTTCACACAAAATTTTCATATGAACAGAATTTCAACGTTCATTAGCCACTGAATACGTAAACGCTATAGGTATGTGATCATAATGAATCATTATTATGATTGAAGAGAGAATGCGCGTTGCAATGTAGGTACATGTTTGTGAAATGGAATACTGCCTCGTTGATCCAGTGGATGGAAGCGCCACTGTCGATTGAGTGGACCTGAGTTCAAATTCAGGGCCCGGTAACATTGGAATTAATTAAACTAGAATATGTAACATCTCGCCTGTTATCCCCGAAGAGGTAGACACTATCCGAGACACTAAGAGAAAATCTATATTAGAAAAAAGAATATGTAGGTATTTTAAATTTACCCTAGTAACTCTGAGTCTGCATCTGTGCCCGGTGTATAGCCATAGGCTTACCCACCTATTCTATAACGGGACGTAAAAGTAACTGGTGGTTAGGCGATTATGCCTGAATTTGCGATTCAATCTAATGAATATTTAGTGTCGATGTGAACCAAGATTCATTGCCTTACACGCCCTTAGGGAGGCGCAATCGTAAATGGCACTAGCGGTCATTTCTTAGTGGGCTAAGAGTAACATTATAAACACTGAATATTAAATGCGATATAATAGCGATCCAAAGTTATAAACGCATCGTAAATAAAGTACCTATTAAGATTAACAATTTTAATATTGACGGATTCATTTGGATTTAGGGTACTATACGTGTGAGATTAATTTATTAATTATGATTTTGCAAATCAAGCAATATTCGATTACGAAAGACTAAGTAATTGAATATAGTTTTTTTACCTGGTGAAAAAAATCCTTGATTATCTTCAATTTATAATAATGAATTTAATATTACAACGAGTTCTTCGATTTTGGTATCGACTATCAACAATTGTAACGGATTGAGAGTATTCTATTAAATTCAATTAAAGCTGTCATTGATAAAACCGCTAGTGAAAAGCGGACATAGTTCTTTTAAAAGGCTGTACGCGTTGGTTTCCTTCACCTCAAATTGCATCACCAATCGCGCGGCACTACAAGAAAGACACTTCCATTCAGAGCGTACTTACCTACGACCGATTGTCATTTCGCGCGTGAGTGATTTTAATGCTTTCATACACAGATCTAGCGTCGACATTGTACTATAAGCATTTCACATAATAACAGATAATTAACCATAGAACAGTAACAGCGGAGGAAAGCCACTGAGCCGCCGGTGTACTTTCGTTTTCCTGCGAAACTTTCTAGTCTCCCGCTCGCGTGGAGATCAACGAAAATGCTCACCGTTCGCCGTGTCGTTAATTAGTAAACCAATTAATTGTGCATTTTCGCCGATCCGCAATCTGGTTTCCTTCGCGCTGTTATGTGGGAAATTGACTACTACCAAGAAGACAATCCAACTGCTATCAACCGACCATAATGGCAAAGAAAAATATACCTGTTTGGTTCTCTTTGGGTGCGTAAGTAATGAGCAACATTGAAAGTTGCGGACGCGCCGCGTCACGGAAGTGCTTCACGAAGAAGATAGGGGTGTACGCGCGCATGGACAACGCGCATGGGTAAGTTCACCCATGCGCGTTGGGGCAATCAGCAATGTTATTTAAAATATTATTTCATTTGTACAAATTAATCGGTTGCTGGTTTACTCCTCTTAACAGCCAGTCAAAACTAGAAATGGAAGTCATATCACCGACTCTTGCTAGCTAGCTACATTTACAGATTACTGGGATATAATACGAAATTTTCACAAGTGTCGAATTAATATGCAGCAACGCGAATACTCTCCGTTGAATACAAAATGATCTCTGCGTGAAGTAATAATTTCATATTGTACATAATATGTGAAAGCGGTCGTTATTATGCGCGGTGGGATATTAGCAAAAAAGGTCACCAACTCGAGCGTCCTCGCCCGTTTACGCAACAAAGTAATAATTTATCACGTCCTGGAATTATAGGCGAGCCCTGCCACCGTTAATTATAGTGCAACAATCGTACCTCCGTCACAAACCCTTTACTGGTTCCGCCTCGCCGCCGTATCCACTTCGTCTTCCACAACAAGAGGGCTTAAGGCTACATTCCGCCATATTGACCAAATGCGCAACTAAGTTATTATTACTTATGCACGCTTAGATTGCTTATCTTAAGCACTCATTGTTGTTTTTCTATTAATATACTCGTACATGATTCATTAAAGACACGTTTGAACAATTAGTAATTTTTTCTTACTTTACATTTTAATTCTTTTGATTTGTGTGTGTGACTTTAATTTGTTTATATTTTCAATTAATTTGTTACCAAAATTAACTCAAAACTATAATATTGCTACTTGTATCTATATTGTCTGAATAAAATAATTCTATTCGAATGCCTCGTTCGTCTTGCTGGTTACAAGCGGGACTGTCAATCGAGAGAGCCTGAGTTACACTCCCGTCTGTGGCACTATTAGATTTTTCTAACGTAGATTTTCTAGTGGTGGCTCGGAAGCTTGATATGTACTCGTTGTGTGGCAACAGGCTCGCCACCTATTCCATAGTGGAACGTAAACGTAACTGGCGAAACGTGGGAATGTACTACTCCTCTGCCTACCTCTACGTAGATATCAGGCGCGAAAGTACGTTTTTTAATTATATTACTTATCAACTGTGAGTAACCAAAAAAAAATGGGACCCCATTAGATTTTCCGCTCCTTCATTGAAAGTGTCAGTTATGTACAACGCGCTATCGGTGTATCTTGTTCCTTGCCATTTCACATAGTACCGAGCAATTTGCGGGCAGCTCACGGCGCAACGGGAAATAAAACGGAACGGGATGGAAAAATTAAACGCAGCAATTGGGGCAAATCCATTAAGAAACGTTACGTTAGGTACTTAATGACACCGTATTACGATTATTAATTGGTTTAAAACTCTCAGGCGTCCTATAAAAAAATATAATATAATCTATTACCAATTACCTTTTGATTACGAGCTTACGTAATCTTTCATGTAATTTTTTTTTCAGTTAAAATGTATTTTCAATAGAATTCCAAGTTCATTACCAGCCAGTGTGAATTTAATACGGAAAACACTATTAACGTTAGGGTATTAATTACGAACAATGGTAGAACGGCTGAGCGATCTAATTGCATTGCCCTTGACATAGCCGAGGCCTGCAGCGAATCACTTGCCTATATTTAAATGGAAAAAAACATTGAGGTCAGACGTCTGATGATTTTACTTTTTATTTTATTATTTTAATATTTTCTAAGACTAACTCTGCTCAGAAAACCTAGAGAACCCTAAGCATCAACTTGTCCAAGTCCACTGCTGGACGTATGCCTCCCCTGAGAAGTTTTACTCATAATGTTCACGAAAACTGGTTAAGATATTTAAAATTCGAACATTTTGAACGAACTCATTGTACAACAGAGATACCACTTGCATAACTGCAACATGGACTGTAAATAATTTATTTCATATGAAACATCACGCCTGCTATCCTCCAAGAAGTAGGCAGAAGAGTGTAATACACTCCCACGTTTCACTAGTTACGTTTACGTCCCATTATGGAATAGGTGGACCATACACTGGGCACATATCCAGACTACGAACCACTACTAAAGAATCGAAATTAGAAAAATCCAATAGTGCCCGATCCGGGATTTTAACCCAGGATTTCTTGATCGGCAGTCGCGCTTCCAAACAACACAATCAACGAGCCATCCAACTTTATTTCATAATTTACTTAATAGTTACATTTTATTCATCTCTGTGAATTTCCTTATCATCGGACAAATTAAAAACAGGTGCCTGCTTGTCAACGACAATTGTTTAATTTTTCAAAACGTAAACTGAAATAAACGAGATGACATAGCCCAGCCACATTTTTTTATCTACTTGTACAATCTGGCAACCCTGGCTTGTGAGACACTCATCACATAGCTCATTCGCGCTAACAAAAAAAGGCGGGAAACAAAAAACAAGAACGATCAGGTAATGATCTACATTGAACCAAAAAGAGAAAGATAAGTTACTTATCAAACTAGTGAACCATAGAAGTCTTATTGGAACAGGTTCGCCGGACCTGTTACCAGTTAAGTCGCAAACCGACATCAATATCACTAGACAGATGAAACATGGTTTTAGGATATTATCATGCATGTGTAACTAGCATAATAATCAAATGAAATTATCACTCACGCGTAAGGTAATACTAACGTATTGATTATAACAGGAGCTTTTTTTTATATTTTGGAAAGGTATTTCATTGTATTCGTTTCTGTTCTGTTTTATACGTCAGCGAGACAAGAACTGTATGAATCTAATTTCACTCGCGAGTCGTGACTATCCGAGCGTATAGACCCCATCTCTGTCGTGCGGTGAGTGACCTTCGAAAAGTTCCAAATTCAAACTTTAAATGGCTGCCTCTTCGAATCACTTCTCAAGTAAATTCCTTGCCAGTTTAGTTGAATGTTGCAATAAAGAGAATAAAATCCGTATGATAATTATCGTTCATTCATTAACGGTAAATAGTTATTGTTATTTGTAACGAAATATGTACGTGCTCGCCGACGAAGATCAGCGGCCATTAGTCACAGTCTGATTGTATTAACACGATAACGAAATCTACAATCACGATCACCTCCATGGAGGACGTGTATCATAATGAAAGTTTTTACGTTGCTCAAAAGCCATAAAATTATGAACATTTTTATGCACATTCGTGTTTAGAGCGACTTGTGCAATGAAATTTCACTTGCGATAGTTTATTTGTATACAATGTTATATTTAAAATATATTTTATGTATCTTTTAGATTGACCTGCCACCGTAGGCTTTAATTTATTATGTTCAAAGGCAAAGCTAGTTACAATTGGCTATAAGTAAGCAGTAAACGTCGCCTTCCATTACCTGGTGAACCGACAGTGCTAAAGCTAAAACTTTATAGTAACCGCCGTAGAAAATGAAATAACAATGTAGTAAATCTTATTAATATCAATATGTACATGTAACTTTTGAACAAGTACGAATCAAAAGAAACTATAGCATAAAATATAACGGGAACATTCACTAGTAAAATGAATGGAAGATCAGAATCATTATGCCCGATATCGAGTTCACAGCGTACACACACAGACCATAGACTATAGAGATGTTTATTGTAATTGTTTCTTGTGCAAGCATAGGCGAATTAATCCAAAAAGCAATTTGAACATATTTGAGTTCTATTGATGTGATTAATAATAATAATACATATAAATCTTCACGCCAGGTACCCTCACGAGGTAGGCAATAATAATAATAGTAGCAGTAATAATTAAAATAACCTATACATGTTTATGAAATACATCTTATAAAATTAGGATAATCACGTTTGTATTTACACATTTTGTGGGATTTAAATAATGGAAAAATAATAGTCCTGTTAACCCAAGGAATGAATTAACAAATTTGTATTACACCAATATTACCAACAAGCAGGTGCCAAGCCAAGGTGAAAGATTACATCGCACTTTTGTGTCACGATGTCGTTCTGTTCACACTGGACTAATATATGCGAATAAATCAGTGCAACGCACAGACTGGCAACAAACAACCCGCTAACTGTAAATGTAAACGTTGCGAAATGGCGCGCGCATCGCCAGGGTTGCCAGATGCAGACGTTTCAACAGACGGCGACTATTAGCGATACAAATGAGACATTCTGTCACGTAAAGTTACCAGCATATTAAAAATGAGTGTTAAAAAAGTTCATTGGCCTTCTTTTAGGGTTTCCAGGTGCACTAATGTTGGCACTCAAGTATTAATTGAATAACTACAGTATACTTTTACATTGGCTTGCCAGGTGTGAACGAAGGATTATTGATAGTTTTGGGACAATTGTTAACGCTAGATGCGTAGTCCACCCAACCAATATTAATGCGCTGAATTTCAACTGTAAATCATAGGTTGGTAAAAGGCATCAATAAATATATACATATTTGACAAATTTGGTATCACCAGCGATATCAAGTACATATATACATGTAGTTCTACTACAGCTTGTCAATTATTTACTAATATGGTAACTGCTCACTTATGGCTCAATCTATTTGAGAATTAGAGAAACAGCACGGATAAAGAAATTAAATTTTTTAATACATACATGAATGAGTCATTTGCAATGACTATACACATAACATTTGTCAATTCAAAAATTTAAGGAATACACATATACGTGCGTGGTGTTGTTTTAATAAAAAACTATTACGGAGCGAAAACATTATATGTATCGAGATAGTCAATTTCTACTTAAAAACGTTGTAGGACCAATTCCGGCTCACGCTTGACGATCCACTAGTACACTCATTCACTGGCACAGTGGTCGAACGAGTCGGTGCAATTATTATTGCAAATGCGAACAATTTATGACCTACGAATGATATCAGTAACGAGTATAAAATAGTGGCCGCTCTATAAATAATACTTATGCCGGCTAGATAACTGTATCCCGTTGGGGTCGGTATATTATTGAGTAGTCTCGATATAAGGTCGTAGGAAACGGAGCTATCATATTTTTTTCCGACCCTGTCAGCTTTCCACTGTCGGAACACGGTTCTCCTCTCAGAATAAGCGGGTTAAGGCCATAGTCTGCCACGCTGACCAAGTGCGACTTGGCGGAAAACTTCAGATGCCTCTAGGGATTTTTTTTTAGTACTATAAGGTATTTAGGTGATGCTGTTCTTCAACTTTATAGCAAGCAATATATTTTTATTTAAAAGGAATGGAGTGTTCTTTAGGAAATGTAATAATGTGGTGGTGATAAGTTATTACAGGGCTTTAGACAAGGAAAGGAAATTCTATAAGGCGCAAACATCACTCGTTTCCCCGAGAGAACGAGCGATGTCGCTGACCACATCTGGTAAAATTTATTAATTAGCACAAATAGACTTGCACTTATAGCAGTTATAATTTACAAAAATAATGTTGTTTATCGATAATCTTTCTTTTAATATTACCCAAAAATTATCTGACTGGAGGATAAAGCCGCTAGGCACTAACCTTGCCCTTTGTTATGTATGGTATGTATGTTCAAAATAGTACTACATAAAATATAATACTCCCAGGTTCGAGTATTACATTGTTAATTACTTAATGTCATGCCAAATAGTTATAAAATTAATATACCCATTTGCAATGGTCACAGATTAGAATCAGTGTAACATTCGTCAAGGGCGGTGCAAGGTCAATCGAACGCCTTACATTTTTCAATGGTTCTGTGCCGTTACCACGGGGCATTCGTTATGGTTATTCAATAACTATGCTGTTCACGAGTCAGTCAGTTACTGGCTATTAAACGGGTCTAAATGCAAGATTTGTTTTGACATTATCAGGGGTGGAGGCTGTGTCCAGCTGTGGACTGAAATTACATGAAACTGAAAACATTAAATAAAGATAGACGATTTGTCAAATTGAAATCAAACAATTTTGGTGTGCTTAATTTTCACTGCTGACGCTACGTCGATCACAGATAAGCGGTCGCTACTTACAGACGAACGTTACTACGCCACAGTATTAGTGTTTATTTTTACTACGTCATGTGGAACTCGAAAAAGGGTGCGTAGACCCTACATGGATACATGTGATTTTAACTGATGCCCTAGAACAGTAATAAGTGCATTTAATTAACGCAGAAGACTATGAAATATCGGATTGCAATTAATACACATATTTCTTTCTGTGAGCGGTTCGACGAAGGGCGAGATCCTTCATAATAAATATGCCAATCTAAAAAGCCTTGTGTTTTAGAATTCCGCATACCACTCCGACACTGTGCTGGGTTCGTATACCAGCTCACACTCATTTCCTTACAAATATATGCACATACGTTTGCCATACACCGAGCACGGACCCAGGCGCCGTGCTATTCCGGACTACTAGGAGTTACAAGTCGGAAAAATACAAAAACACTTATTCCGACCTCGGGATCGAACTCAGGACCTCGTAATCAGCAGCCGCGCTTGCAATTACTAGACCAACGGCGCAGTCAAATTATATGGCCTAAACCTTCTCATAGTGTGAGGAGCCTCGTGTCTCACCGTGTAACTATAAAAGGCTTGATAATGAACTAATTCGATCGTACTGTGCAATGTTCCCACGCCCTACCACAGCTGAGCAACGATTTGTGGCGAGTTTAAAGCAAACACAATCATTGTGATATTATCGGCGCGCCCGCCCCCACGCGGCTCCATTGGGCAATTAGCCGCCTACTTCGCTAAGACGAGTTCGGTAATCGATTGGCTTTTAGCAATGTTCACTTATGTCTACGCTTGCAACCTTAAACTGAGCTAGGATACATGTGTGTAGGCTTCCTGCATTAATAAAGGTATTCATATATCCCCACGTTTCAACAGTTACTTTTACGTCCCACTATGTAATAGTTAGTGACCCTATTGCATATTTTGTGACTGTTGAAACGTGGGAGTGTACTACACTCATCTGTCTACCTCTTCGGTGATTACAGGCGTGATGTTACGTTTTCTATATCTCCTTCTACTTTACTTCATACACACATAAATGTACATGATGGGCTCATAAACAACAAAAGAATGTTCATGCACATTGAAATGTAACATGTAATAAGACTTACAATATTAACGTCATTTAAATAGCAAACTTAATCTATAACATTAAGATTGTATATATTATGTAAGAAATCGCTACACCTGCACCGTACTACGGATAATAGAAAGCCTAACTCAGACACCAATCTCTCTCACAAAGGTCGCAAGCATAGCATGCTAAATTAATTTCATTTAACAGTAAGATCTCTATACGTGAGAGAAAAATAAACGGGCTTATTATTTGTTGTTATAATAGTCTGCATTGAGCTGATTATTACTGGTGCCGATAGAAATATTAAGCAACTAGTATACTTTCCGAGATTATTATTGGCGATTGTCGAGAGATATATCGAGATTGCGATAGGGAATATTTTTTGATGACCACTAACTAACATCAGCGCGTGTGTTCAGCCCACGCGGTATGCAGTTAACGTAATATAAATATTGGGCGGCGGCAGGCGCCACTTATCAGCGGGGCGCCAACAGCTGCACTTCTGTGATATGTGATACTATAATTTATTATAGCCTATTTGGAAACAATAACAGTAACGAGTAATTACATGTACAATCATTAGTGTGTCATTTTACTTTTGACGCAATTAGAACAGGTTTTAAGCAAAATTAAACTAGTTTTATACTCGCGTACATACATGCTGCACTGATACGAAATATCCTCTACTTTTCTTATATCTCTATTAATGCATATATGTACACGTACACGTACGTAAACGTAACTGATGAAACTTGGGAATGTACTACTCCCTTGCCTACCCCTTCAAGGATTTTATAGGCGTGATGACGTTACGCGTATACATAAGAAAATTTCACCAGTATTTCTAATACTATATTTGTCATTATATTTATTATTATCTCATACAAAACGTGGCACGCACCTCGCCCCCAATACCACATCACACACAAGCCAGTACTGTGACAAGTGAAGGCGTGTCGTCTCGAGTGCTCCATACGTACTGTGGCTGTTCAATTTGCCAATACACCACGTCGCACGGCTCGATACACATCCATACACGACTCAGCGCTAATTGCGCCATGTCACGCGACCAGCACCCTTGTGTACGTAAGCTTTTTGTCTAAGTCAGTAAGCTTTGTGTCTGAGTATTTTTTATGAACATCAAACGTATTACACTTTATATATTCAGAACAGAAATTCAGAATATACACAGCGGAGTTGCCGAAGCATTTGTCAGTTTTGAAAACGAACTCTTTTTCACTCTTGAAGGATCTTATGTAATAGCATTCCGGAAATATCTTCGAAGGAAATTCTTAACACATTTTACATCATAAAAAAATAATAAAATGTATGAAATACTGAAATTACAAGGTAGAAGAAGCACGTCACTGCCTACCCCGTAAAAGAACCGGCGTAATGATATAATAATAATAATAAAATTTGTTCATCAATATAATTGTAGATCTATTCGTGTTTGACTTAGAACCTGTAAGCACAGCACAAGTTACCGAGCTAGAGAAATAGCGACAACGGAATACCACTAAGTGCTATGGGTGGGTGTAAATATGTTAATAAAGGCATAAGAAAGTTAGCTGCATAATAAACGAGACCGTAGCTAACATAGTTCCCGGATTTTATTATTTCCGTAAGCCTGCCTTTGGCAAATCATTAAATATACATACAACGTGCGCAATGTTTTATGAGTATAATAAATATATTTTTTATGTTCGTTGATTCGATGATTGCAAGTGCGACTGCCGGTTGAGAGGTCCTGGGTTCCAATCCCAATCGGGCACTATTGGATTTTTCTAATTAAGATTTTCTAGTAGTGACCCGGAGTCTGGATATGAACCAGGAGTATGGTAATAGACTCACCAGAAATTCCATAGTGGTACGCGAACGAACTGGTGACTGGTGGGAGTACTCTACACTCCTCTGCCTACCTCTTCGGGGATTACAGGTGTGACGTTACGTTACGTGTTCTATAAAGCGTGCGAACTTTGCGAACCTCCTTCACATTCATCATTCTCTTCATACATACATTTTAACAGAGACACCACAAGGATAAAAGGATTGATGATCATTGAAGATTAAATCAGACAATAGCATATAGTAAATCCTTCATATAATTCAACATAATTCTCCTAATTGTATAACACTAGGAGTCAAAGACACGCACGCATTACGAATTCGAGACACGTGTCCGTCGCTGGCGTCACGCGACCGACACGTGTACCGGCGACTGTTTACAAGCCCAGTGTGCCCAGCCTGTACAAGTAGACACGTTTAAGAGCATACACGATGTACAGAAAACATTCCTTAAACTCTACCACGGTCAACAATACTCTATATTGAAAACACAATACACAGAATTGTTAAATATACTAACTCTACGGTGAATGCTGACTATTTAAATTGTGTTATTATCAGCATTAACAATTTTGTCCATTTATTCTAGATACGGATAACTTTTTCGTCTTGTCTATGACAGTACGTAGTATGTGGTAGTATTATAGCACAGTAATTTATATAACATCACGCCTGTAATCGCCCAAGAGGTAGGCAGAGGCGTGTAGTACACTCCCACAATCACATTTTCATCCCATCATGTAATCGGTCGCCAGCCTATTGCCATACACTGTGTACAAATCCAGACTCCGCTTGCTAGTACACGAGTACATATGTATTTTAGTTACAAATAACGTCCGCCTTTTTATCCCTGTACTATATTGTAGGGTTTAAATAAAGAATAAATAAATAAATGTTTGCTAGCGTCGCGATGGGT
>DWTO01003451.1:0-12586 GCA_018244755.1 Jemadia pseudognetus | reverse complement strand
CATTAATGTTGGGTGCCAGTACCGAGCCGCGCCCAATATTCATATAATGTTCATATAATATAATAATATAACGTTCATATAAATAATATAATGTTCATAATGTTTCATGTGTTGCCAATACATTGTAAATATTTGAAAATGAATTTCAGTTAAAGGTATAGAGTGATATAATTACAGAGACTGCAATTCTAAATTAATTGGAAATAAATCAATTGACTGCCTGGTTGGTCATGTTGGTTGTAAGTGCGACTGTCGATCGGGAATCCTGGGTCTAATTCACGGATCGAGCAATGCAACAATTTTCTAATGTAGATTTTCTAGGAGTCTGGATATGTGCTCTGTATATGGCAATAGGCTCATCACGTATTCCATAGTGGGACATAAACATAACTGGTGAAATGTGGGAGTGTTCTACACTCCTCTGCCTACCTCTTCAGGGATTACAGGCGTGAAAAACGTTTTTTTAAAACAATGTATCGTTATAAACAACTCCTCTACGAATACGCTTTATTTATTTATACCCGGTGTATGGCAATAGGTTCACCTCCTATTCCATTGTGGGTCGTAAATGTAACGGGTGAAACAGACGAGCGTACTGCACTCCTCTGCCTACCTGTTAACCTACGGGAGGAATCTTACGTTATTTTTAAGTACTTATTAAACGCTACTGGCCAGTTGGTTAATGAGTGAACCCGATTATATAAGTATTACGATTACCATCTCGCAGACTCTTCGAGCCTACTTTGGGCTCGGAAGGCCAAGAACATAAGTGATATCCCAAAGTATTTGCTCTTGTTGTTATACTAATACTAGTCGAAGTACCGCGTGTGCACAAATTGTTTAGAAACAATTGAACAGATGCCAAATATGATTCATGAAACAGAATGGCAAGCGATAAGAGATGTAAACACTAGAGATAGACTAAACAGCCGTCTAATGTACCAATCTGTTTCTATGTCAAATTTGCATATTGAATTACGAACGTTTTTTTAATCAATCAATTAACTAATGTTGAACAAACAAAATATATGTTTCGATCTAATTACGCTCACATCATAATAAACGTAATTATCGTTTTACTGTTGGAAATTGGTCAATCCAAGGTGTGACGAAGAGTTGAGCATAAACATGAAACCATACCACTGAAAAATCTTTATGGTGAATCCGCGCCTGCGTTGTCGCCTCTTTCATTCGATGGCTTGGCCATTAATGGCAGATTTTTGCCAAGTGTTTCTGCCAATCCCCATTATTATTGGTAACTATGGGTAAACCCTTCTGATGGATGGGCTAAGTCCAGCAGTGGTCTGAGACAAGGTGTAATGATGAAGAGGGATTATGCTCCAGGCTTCTCGCATCTTTGAGAAGATATGCATATGTCTAACAGTGGCACGTACAATGGTTTGGAGCCAACCGTAGCACCAATACCTCGGAATGCTAATTTTGACGTTCATTGTTCCAGGATTTCATTAATTTGTATAATGTTCATTGTCCAGATGAGAACAGCAGCTCCCTAGACCTGCAGTCGTCAAGGGACTCCATCGACACGCTGCGGAACGTAACGATCAAGACGGAGCCCATGAAGAGCGAAGTGTTCCACAGCCTGGACGACCAGAGGGTGCTGGACCTGAAGTACGCGGCGCCCCTGCAGGCGCACCAGCGGAGCCTCAGCATGAACAGGGTCAGTTGATGAACGAGAAAGTTACAAAAAAGTTATCGTGGAAATCTGAGAGGATGATGGATAGTGATACATGTCAACTGGGTGTTAAAATCTTTTACTTGTGATGGTAGTGTCTATTCAGTTTCATTCTGTGGTGTGTTCCAATATGTGGGATGTAGTCTGAGCAACACAGGGCGTCCCAACGATGGCGCGCGTCGAGAAAGTAGCAAAGTATAGGCGCAGCCGCCATTTATGACTGATGGCATCTTGTTTATTTCTTTTACCTTAAAAAACAGCGTGCGTTATGTGAGTTGTAATATACGAGTATAAGTGTGTAGGGTGCAGCGCCCACGTTGTATTAACGTATTCACTATCTTGTCGTGTTGCACGCGAATGACGTTAATGTATTCACTGTTTATATCAATGCGAATTATGGATGTTCTTATTTTGTTCCATATATGAATGTTCTATGATACAATTTATAAATACGAAAGTTACTATACATATATGGCCGGTATGCTGCTTGCGAGTTGAGTTAAAAATAAATAATTAAAAAGACAAGCGACCGGCGCAATCGACACAGGCACAGTTTAAGTATTATAATGGTTTAAAATATACATTTAGACCGCCTCGCTGGTCGAGAAGTCCTGTGTTCGAATCCTGGGTCGGGCGCTAACTTAGATATTCCTAAGATTTCTTAGAAGTGGCTTGGAGTCTGGATATGTGCCCAGTGCATGGCAGTAAGCTCACCACCTATTCCATATTGGAACGTAAACCTAACTGGTAAAACGTGGGAGTTTACTACACTCCTCTGCCTATCTATTTAGGTATTATTGGTACCAACTTACGTTAAAATGTAGATAATTAGCCAACTCTCCCGTCCACCAGATCTCGGTGCTGACGGACAGCTGCGCGCGCTCGCTGGCGCGCCGCGCCGCGTCGCCCGCGCACGGCGCCGCGCTCTGCGCCGCGCTCTGCGACCAGCACGACGCGCCCGCGCCGCCGGCGCCGCCGCACGCGAGCGCCGACATACAGAACTTAACTATCAAGAAGGAGACGCAGTTGTCTGGTGAGCGGCGATTGGTATTGTAGCCGATTCCTACAAGCTGGAAATACTCAAGACAAGAGTAAATAAGCACTAACTACGGAAGTGCCCTACGTTGTAGCTACACCTCACTACCGTCAGATGAGGGTCAAATGTGAGCCCCTTAGTATTAAAAAATACTTAGTATCTATTGAAAATGGAACCTGTACCTATACAATATATATATATATATATGACAATGGGCTCACCCCTTATTACACGGTGGAATGTAAACATAACTGTTGGTACATGGTAGTGTACTACACTTCTGTGCCTACCTCATGGAGAATTACAGGTGTGTTTAACAGAATGTCAATTGAAACTTAAAGAATCGATTAAGGGATGTAAGTCTCGATGCCTGAATGAGACAATAATGTTTAATGTTCATTATGTGTATGTATAAGTATTTAATTACGTCACAATGAATTAATTAATTTCAGTTAGAAATAAATCTCGTATAATACGTATGTATATTATTAATATTATTACATGTCATACATGAATGACATGAGAAGTATTTATTCGTTTTTCTTGTTATAGAGCTAAAATGCGAACCAAACGTGGGTATGGACAAGCTGCTGGGCTTACACGGGTCCCCACTGCTGGGCCGCTTGCCGCGCGTCCAGTCCAGCGCCAGCACCGACTCCGCGGTACATTCCATGTACACGCACAGGTATTATTTATTTGTATAATTCTACTGTTTATATAGTAGCATGATGTGTATACAGTTAGGTTAGTTCATTGTCACTTTTAATTTACTATTTTCAACGAAATTTTTTTATGCTATAAACGTTTTATAAATTATTTTAGATTAATTTCATATACGTGTAGTTCTATAATTATGTTCTTAATAATCAAGAGTATTTGTATGTAAGTTATTCATCTGAAGGGTTATGATAGTACCTATTGTTGTGGTTCGATGTTTGTGTGAGTAAGTAACGACCGCTCCCCGCCGCGCAGCGTGTACAGCAGCCCGTCGGCCAGCCCGCGGCCCGCGCGCCACTACACGCCCTCGCTGTCGCGCAACAACAGCGACGCCTCGCACTCCTCCTGCTACTCCTACAGCTCCGAGTTCTCGCCCACGCACTCGCCCGTGCAGGTACGCCGCCGAGCTGTGTGTGTGTGCGCGTGCGTGCGTGCGTGCGTGCGTGCGGGTATCGAGTCTACTATAGACATGAGCAAACGAGCAGGCGAGCGCGCAGCCGGGTGCGCCACGCTCTCTCTCTGTCCCGGTCTCTTTTTATCGTACAGTCTCATCACAGGGTTGTACAGACCGTGGAAATTTTGTGAAAATGGATTTGTTAATTATATTTTTATTAAGAAATTGTCATTCCAATAACTTTATAACAGTTTCAAATTATTTGTTAAGGACACATTTTTGCTTTAACCACGCGAAATAATGAATAAAACTCTTAATAGTAGAAGCAAAGTTAAGTCCAGCAGTAACGGTAGATATAACCACTACGCGGTCGAGTACAAGCTAGTATAGTGCCGCGGGCGCCGTGCGCAGGGCCGGCACCCGCACGTGCTGTACCGCGAGGCGGCCGCGCTGGCCGCGTCGCCGGCGCACGACGACGACGGCGACGCGGACGAGCGCCTGCACCACCACCAGGGCATCAGTCGCCAGCAGCTCATCAACAGGTCTGTACTCTGTATGCCTATTACTGGGTAGGGAAAGTCTCAAAAGAACGATTTCTTCTCGACCTAAAACTGCTCGTTGACTCAAATCAATTAATAACGGATTATTTGAAATTATTGTTGTTTCATGGTTATTTTGTTTAGAAACCATTTTTTTACTTTAAAAAAAGGAAATCTATCAAAACTTACCCTAAACACCGAAAAGGTTTAATGTTCGTTGATTCTTTGCTGATAAAACCTTAGTGAAATACTAAACCAGAGGCACGTTTAAGAAAATTTGCACATTAGGCAGGAATTCGCATAAAAAATAATACTAGTATATCTTTTCAGTCCGTGTCCAATCTGCGGGGACAAAATCAGCGGGTTTCACTACGGGATATTCTCGTGCGAATCCTGCAAGGGCTTCTTCAAGAGAACGGTCCAGAACAGGAAGAACTACATGTGCCTGCGCGGCAGCAACTGCCCGGTCACGGTGGCCACGAGGAAGAAGTGCCCCGCTTGTCGGTTCGACAAGTGTCTAGGCTGCGGCATGAAGTTGGAGGGTAGGGGAATTACCAATGCTATATAGTTTTTTTAACGGTAACCACTAGCCGTAGGTGGTTGCTGCTGACGCGTTCCGGGCGTTCTTGAATGATAAATGGAATAACTAACATGAAACACTACTGTACCTGTATCTTTTCCAATCATCGATATGATCAAAGAGAACAAATCTGTTAACGTATATATATGATATATATTTGTGTGTATCCACATATATGAGAATATACATACATATATCGTATTGTAAACGTTCGGCCCGTACCTAACGCCGCGGCGGTGTGCGCTGCAGCCATCCGCGAGGACCGCACGCGCGGCGGCCGCTCCACGTACCAGTGCTCGTACTCGCTGTCGGGCGCCGCGTCCACGGGCTCGCTGCTGCCGCACGCGCCGCACGCCGCGTCGCTGCGCCACGCCACCAGCCTCACCTCGGTAACGCGCCGCTTCCCCGTTATATATTTATTGTCATGTATAAGAAAAAACTATTGGCTCCAGTATAAACCCTTAAACCCTTAATTACCTTGTTGGTTGTGTTCGTTGCGAACATGTATTTTATGTATTTTTATGTCCCAGGTAAATGGACCTGCGTCTTATAACAGTCGAGGCGAGTCCAGCAACAGTAGGCTCACACCAGACGTTCCGCCGTTATTGCAGGTATGTATAGATTTTTAGATGAGTAAGTGTTCAAAAATAAATTTTGATAAATTTTATTTCGTTTCTTGTTTTGTTAAATCATTTAATATGTGGTTTCATACGATGTTATATATAATGTCATTTTAACTCAGGACGCCAAAATGAAGCCACGGACGAAATTTCATTTCTCCAAATCTTTTAAAATGCGTTATATGTTTGCCTACCTCCGTGTAATTTAAGTTCAAATACGATTATGATGAGCCAGTTTTTAATAAATAACATGAAATTTTAAATCACAAATATAGCATATTTCATAAATTTCACATTGCCTTGTCGAAATATGATATGCGTTGACAAGATAAATAACAAGTTGAATATGAGCTATAATTGAATGGTTGCAGGAAATAATGGACGTGGAGCACCTGTGGCAGTACAACGAGTCGGAGCTGAGCCGCCTGGGCAAGTGCGCGGGCGGCGGCAGCCCGTCCGCCAACCCGCTGCTGGCGGCCAGCGGCATCACGGCGCAGAACAGCAGCGCCGACGTCCTCGCCGACCTGTGCAACATCGCCGACCACCGCCTCTACAAGATCGTCAAGTGGTGCAAGAGCCTGCCGCTCTTCAAGAACATCTCGGTACCGCGTCTCGCGCCCCCTCGCTCTGTACTATACGTTACATACAGTTAATATTGTATGACACTTCTGTGAGTTCCTGTCCACTGAGCGCATGGATTATCTTAGTTATTGGAGATTAAAGAAAAAGTAAATATTACTATACATTTATTTTAGATTTTTTTATGCTCTTAATCGATATCTTTTACTCAATTATTATTACATAACGAATATGTCACACATCGTAGAAATTGGTGTTTATATTATATTCAAATTAGCGATTGAGCTAAATAGGGGTTGCTTGTTTTATTCCTAAAATTGTTTGTTAGTACCACACGTCGTACGTCGTGAAGAAACCTTCGTATCTTTTTCTTTTAATTCAATTTTTTTGCTACGCATATACATATGTTGTTGGCATGAAATTGCTACTTAAGCGACCAGGCCGTTCATTGCATGTTACTTTTTAAATATATTTTTATTATTTTCTCTTTCTTTTCCTTTGTGTTTAGAGTTCAGTGTTCAATATTGTGTTACACTGTACTTTGTCAATGCTGCAACATTAGTGTCAAGCCAGGTGGTGTGTGGTCGCAGATCGACGACCAGATCTGCCTGCTGATCAACAGCTGGTGCGAGCTGCTGGTGCTGTCGTGCTGCTACCGCGGCGTGGGCACGCCGGGCGAGGTGCGCGTGGGCGGCCCGCGCGGCATCACGCTGCACCAGAGCGCCAAGTGCGTACCGGCTTCATATTGTTATATATTATGATATCCTTAAAAACACTATCCGTAGAGTTTTATTTTTTTAAATTCTAAGTAACTGAATGGGAAGCGAATAGTAACGAATGGTACTCTCGCTGATTTGTGGTTCTGGCACGTGGCAGGTACGGGCTGACGCCGTGCATCGAGCGCATGCTGAGCTTCACGGACCACCTGCGCCGGCTGCGCGTCGACCGCTACGAGTACGTCGCGCTCAAAGTGATCGTGCTCCTCACCTCCGGTAACTACACATTATGCCATTCGACATTTAAAATGCAGTGTAATTAACATGGGCTACCTAAACACACTGAATATGAATTCAGTATCTTTAATAAACAATTGTTGCATAGTTTCATATGTCTTTACTTTTATATGTTATACCGCAATTTTAGATTTTATACCGCAACTTCCACATTAATTTAAAACTGTACTTCATTATGTATGAAGCCAGCTTGACTCACGTTTGTTTATTCGAGCCGGCCCGACTCGTTTTAGAGCTATACGAGGTCCTTCTCCATGAGCTCCTGTCGATTGTAGCAAGGTTGCGGCGGAGACTGTACTTTTTAAAACGCACTAAAAATTGTTATTGTCTGAGCCGCATGCAATAAGAATCCCTTAAGCTACATGTGGACAAACGCGCGCAGACGCGCCGGAGCTGCGCGAGGCGGAGAAGGTGCGCGCGTCGCAGGAGAAGGCGCTGGCGGCGCTGCAGGCGTACACGGCGGCGCACTCGCCCGACGCGCCCGCCAAGTTCGGCGAGCTGCTGCTGCGCATCCCCGAGCTGCAGCGCACCTGCCAGGTGCGCCTCCGCCTCTGTGCGCCTCCGTCTCTGTGCGTCTCTGTGCACGCGGACCATGATGACTATAGTCGTTATTGTTCTTATTGTACACTGGACTATTCAATTATCTATATGTCTGCACATCGTTATAAGACATTTAATTTTTTTTACGAAAGCCCAATTGTAATCTGAAAATTTAGTCAAATACTTGAGACGTTTCTATTAAGCGTTATTTAAAAAAAAGTGTTTAACAGTGTTGCAATAATTTATGATAAATAATTGTAACTTTTCTTCAAACAGTTCTTCATGCAAGTTGGAAAGGAGATGCTGAATCCAGCCAACAAGGGGAAAGATGGAGAAGGACCGAGCTTCAACTTGCTCATGGAACTGCTCAGGGGAGACCACTGACCTTGGCTCTGTCGACCTTAAAGGCGATAGTGTGAATAGTTCGTTGCAAAGGTGAAAGGGCTCTGACCCCAGGTAGATCCGACGGTGACTTTGGCGGCGACCAATGTACCTATTATGACTTTGAACGGTCAGGTGCCTTTATAGAGCCTTGCTTACGGAGGTGACGGCTGGACTGACCTCCGCTGGCTCTACCTCCCGTGACTGGAGGATGTTGCTCAACTTGAATTTTTAGAGGAGTAAAATTAGATCTTTACTATAATAAGAACAAATTGTGTATGTGAACATCTATATAGTACTTGTCGTGGTGTACAGAACAATTTCATACATCATATCCCACACTTGTTTGAGACTCGAAACCAATACTATCTGTACAAAGGATCGCCATGTTGAGAATAATGACAATAGGCTGGATTCAATACATGTTTCACTAATATTATATGTAGATATTCGCGTACATAATTTAGGAGTTTAATAAAAAGAAATATAAATAAAGACTTGGAACGTTGACACATAATATTGAGTAAAGACATGAGTTAAATGTAAAAGTGATATTAAATATAGAATTGTAAATAATCCTTTATCATTACTTGTTTCGACCTTGGACCAATCAAGACTGCTTCCACATCATCAATGAACATCGCTTATTAATGAATTTATATTTTATAAAATGAAATCACACTGTGCCAATGTATTTTTTTAATATATTCGTGTAATTATTGTTAAAGATGCATTTATTTTTATCTCGACCCATGGTATGTATGTACACGCTCTCAGAGATGATGATATTTTGTATAGAACCTGTGAATTTACTCGGCATATCTTTATATCCATGTTCATATTGCAATAGTTCTTGCAACTTGCTTACTTCCCATTTTACGTTTTTTCGTTTTTATCTTACAATCCTGGGAGTAAAAGCAGTTGTGGCAGGGAAGTGGACGGGAGGGGGGATAGAGGCCTGTTTTATTTATTCCTACCTACCTACCTCAATATCATCTCATCACTCGTACACATACAAATATTATGTATCACATACAAATATTATGTAAGCAGGTTTGCAAGACCTATGCAATTTTAAATTGATATATACATAATGTGTTCTAAGTATTCTTATGTATAAATGTTTAAATGACAAATATCGGAGTAACTTAACACTGCCACATGCTTTTATATAAGTATTATAACGCGTCTAGATTATGTAAGGTCAGGGAACAATTAATGGTAGTAAACGAATTGTACAGTCAGCAGAATAGTTTTAGGTTAGTTTTCTTAAGGGATATCTGTGTAAGTATTGTTTTTGGAAAGTATATTCTTACTTTGGATGTTGAGGAACATGTATCCAAACTTGTAGTTTGTATTCAAATGTTTTTATATGTAAATCTATTTACATAGGGCATGTTTTAACATAACTTATCAATATATGTGCTCCATATTAATTTGTTTTATACGGATTGCAAAGAATATTCATTACAAAAATGTCTTGCCCCAAATCTAGGTTCAATACAAATATGGGTCAAATGGGACCCAAAGTTCGACATGTATTTTTGTCCAAAATACTTAGATAGTAATTTATTTAGAAAGCCATATTACACCGCTCATATATTATTTTATAGAAGGTGTTTATATTTTGTTTTTCCTTTGAGGAAATACACTTAAGGCAATATTATAGTTTAAAAAAACCTCTGACGTAGTCAAGCGCAGAACAAGATTTGCGAAAGTAAACATTACAATTATTTAATTATTTAAATGATTACTAACTAACATTAGCCACTAGATAGCAAGAACAGTATAAGAAAAATAAATGAGCCTGGGCAATATCTTCAGCCTGCAATCCTGAAATACTAAAGGTATAATTAATGTCATATGTATTTTTCTTTTGTTTGAAAATACACAACTCTTGTGTTGTGCTCGGAGAAAAACAAGAAATCCTCACTGCTTCTAATATATTTTTGGCAACAAGGCAGTATGTTTTATACTCTGTGATTTTCTCTGTACCGTATGCGTGCCAGCCATTACAGAAATCGGAGATCAGTGGTTTTAAGCGCAACTGCACAAGAGTTACAGGGTTCTATTCCCGGGTCGGGTACTGTCGGATTTTTTTATCTTATTTGTAGTTGTAGCGCGGAGTCTGGGTTTGTGCCCGGTATATAGCAATAGTTTCATCCGTACTCCATGGTGGCACGTAGAATTTAACATGTGGATCATAGAAGAGTACTTACGCCTCTACCATCCCTTCGGGGAATACAGACATGAAGATAAACAAAATTAGAAGTTTTGAAGTATCTGTAACAAAAGTCGGCTATATTTTAAATCTTATAATTACTGGTTACAAAACTACATGGGATTATGTAGCCACGTAAAATCGGGTTAATAGCATATTTTTCCATTTCATTTGAAATGGTCATAATGAAATAAATTTTATTTTTATATTATACTTAAAAGTTTTAAGTAGCAATTTTGCATATATTTTTTTTACTGAACGCATATTCTTTATTCTTTTATACGTTTTACGGCATCAACAACATTTTGTGTTTTATATTTTTGTATTATGTCAAGTGTTTGATCATCATTTTTTAATTATTACTTTTGAATATGTGCTTTGACATGAAATCCTAGTTTAATTTACAATAACAATAGAACTAGCTACTCACTTGGTATCCTAATATATATTTTTCATTAATCTTAGTAATTCTGGAATACACTGCGAATGATTATACTGTGGTGTCTTTACGCTGTACGGCAGCAAATGGCGCCACTATCTGTGAAAGATTTCTTTACAACGCCCTTATATACATGCTATCCCTTAAGATAAGTAGGGAATGAATGTTCTTTAAGTATAATAATTTAAAGCAAAGGGTGATCTCTCTGTGTTGAATAAAAATATCTAACAAAAAATTGAACATAATAAATTCATGTTTTATTTAAAAGCAAAATGATCATTGATCACGGAAAGAGTGCTAAAGTGTCTTATGTCATAGACAAATCTAAATGTTGTTAAGTGCAATGTACCATAGACAAAGGTTAGTATAATTCTTAAAAATGTTTTTTAAATAAATATTGAACTCTAGATTCTGTAAATGAAATTTCCAATTTTCTTTAAATCTACACAAGTTTTTTGGGAATACAAATAATTACATACAATTATCATCAAAACACTTATTATGAGGTACATTTTTGAATCTATTTTTTAAGCTTTCTATATAAGGCTTTAGACTTTCTATATAATTTGTATATAAATATATAGATGACGTGTTAGTTACAACTTTTTATGTAATTGATAATTGAATATAACATTTACTGTGTATTTTATGACGGAGATGTATTTTGTAATATTTCTTGTCGTAGGTGTAATTGTTAGGTCGCCCACATACGTTGTTAATGTTACTCCAAACAAATCGGACCTGGTAGGTAATATTTAAACATTTGCATTGTCTTTTCTCTACTTAAAGCATGATGGACCTCCGAAATGCTCATAATATGAACACAAAATAAATAATAGGGCCAGTGAACTACTGGCCTATTAATTATATTTGTCAACTGAAGCCCGTTTGTGTAAATTGTCTGATGAGATTTTAGTTTTGGTGTTAAAATTTAATTGTGCCGTATTAAAGAGCGCCTCTTCAAATGACTGCTATCATTTACAAAGAAAGCGGCTGACTGACTAAAGACTGCCCTATTAGAATCTGTTTGTTTTATACTTAAACATTTTATCTTCTATGTAATCCTATTTCAATTCTCGTAAATCAGTCTACTCGTGTGACATGTGACGTGTGGTAATGTTAAGCTTTATGTCTAAGTTTCACAAAAAAATGTGTGATTTTTTCTCTATCGTTCCACTATTGGAACGCTGGTCTTCTCTCAGAATGATAATATTAAGGCAAGGCCGTGGTCTTGTTACGCTGGCCAAGTGCGGGTGGGCAGACTTCACACGCCTTAGATTACATTTTTTTGAGAACTCTGTGCAGGTTTCCTCACGATTTTTCCTTCACTTCTATGGCATATCGTATAGTGTCTAAACAACGCTTATTCACCCCTTCGAGCAGCATCAACCGTGGACGGCCTAACGGTCACCTTGAATGGGCAGCCTTATATGTATATAAAAGTAAGTTAGAATCGCCATTTTAAAATGGTTACTTAAAATCTTGGATATCCTCAATTGTCATAAGATAGGCGCTTCTGAAGGTGAAACTTTCAGATTAATTCGGTATGTGTTAGAAGTTGAACGCGTTTTTATAAAAAACAACCGATAAGCTAAGTATCAGTTACTGTCTCGTTCGTCGTGTTGGTTGCAAGTACGACTGTCGATCGGGAGATCCTGGGTTCGATTCCGGGTCAGGCACTACAAAAATTTTCTAAATTAGATTTTCTAGTAGTCGCTCGGAATCTGGATATGTGCCCGGTGTATGGCAATAGGTAAACCACCTATTCCATAGTGGGACGTAAACGTAACTGGTGAAACGTGGGAGTGTTCTGCATTCCTCTGCCTACCTCTTC